>JACATO010000745.1:0-27145 GCA_018389105.1 Nautilus pompilius | reverse complement strand
ATGTATCGAGACTATTTAAGACTAAGAGCGTCTTTGCTCTTTTCTTTTCTTTTAGATTATAGGGAGAGGAGATGAAGAGAGAGAGAGGAGAAGAGAGAGAGATGAGATGAAGAGAGAGAGAGAGATGAAGAGAGGAGGAGAGAGAGAGATAGGAGAGAGAGAGAGAGAGAGAGGAGAGAGAGAGAGACGAGATGAGAGAGAGGAGAGAGAGAGAGAGAGAGAGAGATGAGAAGAGAGAGAGAGATGAGAGAGAGAGAGAGAGATGGGAGAGAGAGAGAGAGAGAGGGAGAAGAGAGAGAGAATGAAGAGAGAGAGAGAGATGGAGAGAGAGAGAGAGGGATGAAGAGAGAGAGGAGGAGATAAGAGAGAAGAGAGAGAGATGAAGAGAGCGAGAGAGAGATTGAAGAGAGAGAGATGAAGAGAGAGGAGGAGATGAAGGAGAGAGAAGAAGAGAGAAGGAGAGAGAGAGAGAGAGATGAGAGCCGAGAGAGAGATGAAGAGAGCGAGAGAGAGAGAGAGAGAGAGAGAGAAGAAGAGAGAGAGAGGAGAGAGAGAGAGAGGAGAGGAGAGAGAGACCAGCCAATTTCATGGTAACATAAGACAGTTTAAAATCTGGAGAGACTGCGAGGTCTCTTTGTGAATGATAATTACGTGTGGTCAGACGATATTTAAATGTCTCTGAGCTAAAACAAATGGCGCTGTCGGGAAACTAACTGGAAATATTGTGTAAATATAAGCTATGGTTCATTTCAATTTCTGTACATAAAAAAGACAATTTATATCCATCGCACACTTCCTGTGTGTGACTATTTCTAGACGCTGGAGCCCCTCACCTGGCTCGGTGACTGAGACAGTAGACGTGGTACTTAGGAAAATTATTAGAAGATGACGAAGGGTTATAAAATAATGTTTGACTTAATTATTAGATATTTTCATCTTTCTGTCCGATACTCGTCTTTTATTAAATCTGACAATAGTTTATGTGAGCAAATCCAGGCTAACCTCGAACCATTTAACTGTTCTCTAATCCTAGAACAAATATTGTGGAAAGACTTCTAGCCCGGCCCCCACGAGTTCCTTCTCAGGTCTAACAAAAAAAAACTATTTTTTGTTTTAATATTCAGAAGAATATCTGAGACTGGTGTTTTTTTTCCGACTCTTAAGAAATACATCCGTTATATGTAGGGAATATATGCGTTCTGATTGGTTCATTCTCGAAGATCAATCCTCCCTCATGGACCGATCGATCGCCACTGCGCTAAGTACGCGTTCGTTTTTCCCTATAAAAGACCCTGATAGCAGTTCCCTTGTTTATAGGTCAGCAGCAGTAATCAAACCCCCGACTCCACACCTGTGTTTATGCCAGGATCATCGCTGGCTTTGTAAATGTAATTTCACCATTAACGAGGTGATACAGTTGATCAGAGAAGAAACAGCATCAATACCAAACGCACCTTCACTTGCTTTCCGTAAATAAATAGATGGATCAATCAGCACAAATCAAAGAAAATGTAGACTTCCGCCGGACCAGGTGAGCAGTTCTGCTCTCAGTCTCAAAGACTCTTTCTTCACAAACAGTCCCAAACAATATATCGCAGTTCAGGTGCTTGTTTTGTTTGTTTTTTTTTTTAAATTTAATTAACAAAGTCTTCGAAACTTTTAATAAATATTTTAGATTTTGTTTTGTTTGATCAATAATCGTAATCTTCGTTTTCGAAATATTTCAAAATAAACCGACCGGTCCGTCGTCTTAAGGCAGGTGGTAAAGGTGGCGACTTTAACCCTGGCCGCTCAGCTTCTGTCCCTAACCCGAGAGGTAGGACAGGTGATTCTAGAAAGGATGTGATTCGCTCGGGCGGCTGCGTCCACTGGTTCTCGGCGAAATCCGATGTTGTGCGATTACCTTTTATCGATCGTTCTGTGATACAGAATGGCGCATCTATTAGTCGTCACGCGCTCTGCCAGCCAGAGACGGCCGGTAGTTCAGAACGATCTGCTTTGCTAGAAATAACTTGGACCTTCCGCAGCCAAAGTTGTCAGCCTTAATAAAAGAATGAGTTTAAATGGAACCGTATTACGATCTAATTTAATTACTAACTAAACTGCAAACATTAGACAATTAGAGACTGGTTTTTTAACTCATATATTTTGGCAAAGCTACATTTTGTAAAAGTGACTACTGACCAACATCATCTTTGTCGTCTTAATCTGTTCTGCGACATCATTCTAATGACGTAAAGGTGCAACTTTATTATTATTATTATTATTATTATATTATTATTATTATTATTTTATTTTATTATTATTCTTATATTATTTATTATTATTATTATTATTATTATTATTATATTATTTATTATTATTATTATTTTATTATTTATATTATTATTATTATTATTATTATTATTATTATTATTTTATTATATTATTATTATTATTTTTATTTTTATTATAAGGACAGGAAGTTTTCTTTTGTAAACGAAATCTCTGCCAAGTCTCAGCAAAAACGACAGACATCCAGTCGATCGGATTCCTTCTCGTGATTTACCGTTGTCCCGATCATCTGTAGAAAGTTTGGCACCGCAATTCTCCGCTCCAAGACTTTATGTTACATCATTAAGCCGCATAGCATCTACACTGACATTCTAAACTTCACATTTTCGTTCAGACTACCAGGAACATTAGCTGACTAGCTACTTCATTGGTGTCAGTCTGCAGACACAGGATGAGAGCTGCATATTCTTCCTCTGTAACTAGCGAATTATTGCAGCTTCGTAATTTCACAAAGAATTTATATAAAGCCTCTATATTGTTTATAGCTATAAATGTAAAACAGATCTTTAAATTGTCTTTTAAAATGTAAATAATATAACGAATGTGTACAGCATTTTTGTACTATTTTAAAGCGTTTAGATAGTCGTGTTAAAAAATCTGTGCTATTATTATTATTATTATTATTAGTATTATTATTATTATTATTCTGATTATTATTATTATTATATTAATATTATTATTATTTTTATTATTATTATTATTATTATTCTTATTATTATTATTTATTATTATTATTATTATTATTATTTTTTATTATTATTATTATTATTATTATTATTATTATCGTTTACGAAGATAGAATTCGACTTTTCGGGAAGCACTGCCTCTGTGATTTAATTTTACTTATTTCCTAGTTTTTCTCGGTCTGTTTACCTTGCACCTTTTCCGTTTTCTAGAACAATGTTTTTCGCTTATCTTCTTCACACGGATTCTGCGACCTTCTATGACTGTAGAGAGCAGTGATAGCGGTAGATTTACAAGCGTGTTAGCTAAACGTTACTTTCCGCGCATGACTGCACCCGGGCGTTTGGGCAGCTAACACTGGTCTGTTTTAGGTTTGTCACCCGTGACGGACTGAAGCAACATATGACACAATTCGATCAGCTCATCAAACGCCGATCACGACGACGTGGGGGCACTTCCCCGGTAGCAGCCAGGTGAGTCGTTAATTACAATACACTTACAAACGTGTGGTGTCTCTGCATCGCTCACGCCACAGATTATAGTTTAAAGGGAAATCAATAATTTAAATAGAATACTTCCACTGAACGCGCGAGACAAAATCAGTTTTCGTACAGGTTAAAACTCTCTTTCATATAGATTTTACTTCTGAATTCTATTTAGAAATCCGCATAATTTATATATTGAAATTTCGAAATACCTATTTAGCATCTAACATAATTTTTGTTGAACGAGCCCCGATTCTCTGCCCGGGGTGGCGCAGCGAAAATCGTCATTATCTCACCCATGGTCCCATCACTGCCGAACAGGGGGAAGTCGTCCCGACCGAACTAACGCAGAAGCTGATGGGATTCCACACTCGTTAGAATCCATCGAGTTCACACGGAACTTTTACACCGTTTTTAAATATGTTATATTCTTGAAACTTGCACGCACCGACAGCAGTTGTTAGTTACTAAGATTACTGGACGGCCTAATCGGACTGGGGGGGGAAGTACCCTGAAGTACCGGTGTTCTTGGTATTTTAAAAACCCCAGCTGTAGCTCTACGAAGTGCAGATGTCTGCTCATAAATATTCAGCAAAATAATATATGCAAAAAATAAGCTTTACAGAGTAAGAATCGACAAAAATTAAAATGCATGATGCGAGTTACGAAGAGGTGAGGTTAGTCTGGATTTTTATTTAGATGCGTGTATATAGGTGGAATGTTCAGGTTATTTTGATGGTTTGGGTTTACTCGTCCATGCCTTACGATCAAAGCTGCAATAAACAAGCATTAGCTGATTAAATTAACCAGGGAGGGTATTTCCACTTCCTGTCGTGACTGACAGTAGTGGCTAGAGGGTGCGCACCCCTGGAACACCCCGAGATCGCCGGTCTGGTAGAGTGATAAATAAACACGTGCCCTTCAATACAAAATCAACATGCATCAAAATATATAGCAAAATGTTTTACCAAATTAAGTTTGTGATCCACGGTGAAGGGGAGAAGCCGTCAGTCTTTGAAGTGCGGTGAGAGGCTGCTGACAAGGAGAAGTGCTCCCTCGTGGGTACAAAGCGGGGCCATTGTCTTGTCACTGAAGAACACGGGGCCGATTAAAGTTTACTGAGAGGAGGGGGTAGCCGCTGGAGAGACTCGCCATGTGAGCGGTGTCTGGGTTAATTGGCTCATCCGCCAGTAATTAGGGCTAGATCGAATATCGGCTAGTTTCTTCAGACCGAGTCCCCTAATTAATTTATCTGTTTAGCCGCTCGCCTCCCATTGGTTTAGATCTGTAGAAGACATTTTTGCTAAAGTGATTACGGGCGCAGCGGGGGAATCGCTAATTAGAATATCCATGGCAGCCGGAGCATGATGGGAAGTCGGGATGGCCGTAAGCCACGCCCTCTTGTTTGGCGGAGCCGTCGTCTCTAACAAGTCGGTCGGTCATGTATCCGCAGCTCGGATCCGCGCAAGAAACGTGCCTGTCATCGGAAAGCTGGGACCTGTGGTGAAGGAAGGGTCGACACGCGTTCGGCTGTACTCTCTGTTACAGGTTGTGGCCCGGGGTTGTTTACGATCACGCCTCCTCCTCCTCCTCCGGCCGTCGAGAGAGCGGGAGGGGAAGGCAGGCTTCCCCCTTCTTCCAGCAGCTCCGCTGTCATGAACGGTGCCGGGTCCTCGGACCTGACGACTCGCCCCTGACGCCGCGGACCATGTCGACTTCGAGCGGAGTTTCTGACTCAGAGGAAAGCGGCAAGGACCAGTATGAGCCGATACGGAAACTGGCGATGATACAGCTCCAGCCGCCGCGAAACCCCAACAAGCCGTTCACGTCGTTTACCATTAAAGACATCTTAGGGAGCCAGGCCAACAAGACGGGCCCGGCCACGAACGGCACCCGCATTGTCCGGCCATGGGATACGGGTGGGCAGGAGAGCGAGAATTCCTCCGACCTCGACGAGGAAATTAACGTGGACGACGATAGTCCAATAACACCTCTAAAAACTGTGTCTCCCCTAGACGCTCTCATGGAGATGACAAACAAGACCTTTGAAGGACTAGAAACATCTGACTGCGCAGGTGAGTTAGCTTTCTTGGTGCTGCAACAAGAGTGTATACCTTTTCCACCCGTGTTGATCGGTCTTACCTGATTTCCTTCTCGTTACGGACAAACTTCTCACCTGCTCTAAGTGGCCCCGCATCAGATGCTCAACTCCACAGAAAATACCGTCTTCTGTATTATACCAATAATTAATTCTCCCTTCCACAGATGTGTAATCAGACTAGCAAATCTGCAAGCAGAGGGGAGTGCGAATTCTATCTCAAACTTTGTAACTAGAAATATGAACTTAAAATTTCCTATATAATAATTTTAATATTGTTTAAAGTTTAATAGAAATCGGTTCCACATCAGAAGAATCTGATAACATTATATAAGTTATTGTAACACGTTTTTCCATAATGATTTCCTTCTAAATTATAGTTTGTCTTTCCACCTGATGCTAACAGCGTTAAACTTGTCTCCCTGACTTTTAACTATTAAACTGTGAAGAGAAAATATTTACGTTTTCATTTATAAGTTTATATAAAACGAAATTATGCAATCTGTTAATTACCCCTTAAATTCCCCCCGATTCTGACAGTAGCCCAAATTCCTCTTTATTCTCCCCGTCGTAACCGAGATCTGCGGGGATGGAGAGAACAGACCGCTCTCCGGCCCTTTAACTGTCTTTGTCTCCAAACAAACGCACGGAAGGAACCCTGGGCTTCTGTTGGCGAAGTTTTACATCTCGGATCCCTATTTAAAAACTTACAAACCAACTAAGAGAACCTCGAGTGTGGCGCGAGCGGATCAAAGAGACCCGGTGTAATAGACTCTGGCGCTTCACCCGCCCTCTACTCATCCGATACCCAGTTGTTTGTTTGTTGATATAACTTTTAATTATCGAATAATAAGTAATTCATTAGATGATACAAATAATTCAGTACCCCTTTTCCTGGCGAGTCCTGAGCCGACCGCCGAGGGGAGCGGCCCCGGTGGTCTAATGGTGTGCGATCCCGGTCTATCTTATAGTGGAGCCGTCAGCTCCGCGGTGATGGACAATGGCAGGGGTTTCGTGCCGGGGTCTCTCGGTGTGACACCACCAGCCCCGCCACGTGCTGCGTGCCAGAGACCGCGGGCAGAGCCTGGGGTCACGTCTGGAGCGGCTGTCCCCTCCCTGCGGCGGCCTGGATCCGGACCCTAACCCTGCTTACTGGTCTGCTTCAGCGCCGGGCAAGGCCCTGCTTCCCCGAAAAAAGTCTACTCCTTTCTTTGTAGACGAGTGACGATGATAACAACTACAATAATAATAATAATAATAATAATAATAATAATAATAATAATAATAATAATAATAATAAACGGCTACCCCACTGGGAGGTTGCTTCAGGGCATTCTGACAGCTTTCCCGAATAGCAGAGCGCCCCCTGCTGACCAGCAGCAGCAGCTCCTCGGGCTCAGCGCTGACCGGGCGACTGGTCCGCGTCACGCAGACCCTGTCAGGGGGCTGGGTGGGTGGGTGCTGGCCCGGCTTTATTTATCCTCTCTCAAGACAACCAGGGGCAGGGGCGGGCGATCGAGCCCCCGTCCACCAGCAGCCAGCCCCCCACCGTCTTCAGATCAGAAAGAGAAGAAATCAGGTGGTAATCTTATTTTTGAGCAAACTGTTTTAAAATTCTTCCTTTCTCTCATAACGAAGACTACGAACGTCCGCCGAAAGTTCGTGGAGGCCTTTATCCTTCAGTTCTGTTTTATTCGAATAAACATCAGCCCCTCAGAAGGGGACCCCGATCTGGACTCGGAGTTCGACCGTTGTTGTTGTTGTTGTTTTACTTCGGAAGTGCGGGGTGACAAACCCACGGAATAAAGCGCATCTATAATAGCGTTAATCTCTCGTAATCTACTCACAGCGAACGTTTACATTCGTATTAAACTAACAGTGACTAATAAACGTTAAATTCTGATGGTCGATTCACCGAAGGACTGAGCAGGTTACATATAAATATATGGAATTCAGATAAGTTCTTGTGAACCTGCGCCGAGGTAGCATCTGCCATTATTTAATTCGCTCCCAGGACTGGTGTCGCCACCGAATGGCTGTCTGTCTGTCCGTCTGGCTGGCTGTCTGTCCGTCTGTCTGTCCGTCTGGCTGGCTGGCTGGCTGTTGGTGAGACCGACCAACACTTTATTGCCAGACGCACATTTTTGAAGTGAGTACGTGTTCAACTGCTCCATGTCCGTTAGCGCTGCGACCTGACAGCGAAGTGCTGGCTCCTTTGTTGTTGTCTGTCTGTCTGTCTGGTCTCCAGAGAGGTGCAGACCGCGATACCTGCCTGCGTGGGTGTGTCGGCCCCGATAGATATGGGAGAAATTCTACGAATAGCAAATAGGATTTCGAGTTAAGACGGGATAGTGGACGTGTAAACCGCCAGGAAGGATGTGTATTTAAATTTATTTGGTAAAATGTATGGAATTTTAATAAATAAATAAACTAAGGATATTAGTTCCCTTATAAATAAGCCCTGAGTCACGCGCACTTGTGCGTTTATGTGCAGAAACGGGGAGGCATTTTGAGACGAGGCAAAGAGAAGTCTGCGACTCTCTGCCCGTGAACAGAGCCACAGGTAGAACGAAACGTGTATAAATGGGTTTAGAAGAAAACATATTAATATTTTAACCAATCCAAATATACTAATAATATAAAGACATCGCTGTAGGGGGGAATTTTAAAAGATATATATATTTAATAAATCATCGAATTAACAAATATTTAGAAACAAAATTTCTACTTTTGAACATTGGAAGACGTTGTTGTTTATTATCATTATTATTATTATTATTGTTGTTGTTGTTGTTGTTGTTGATGATGATGATGATGTTGTTGTTGTTGTTGTTGTTGTTATTATTATTATTATTATTATTATTATTATTATTATTATTATTATTATTATTATTATTAATTATTATTATTATTATTATATTATTATTATTATCGGCACAGTTGTGTACTCTCGCTATCGTCGCTACATTCTCGGCTTAGTTTCACCTGTTGGTTTTCCACCTGACAAAGGGCGGTCATCACGGATTTTGGTTACAAAACTGGGCGACCTAAAGGTGGATTAGGGTTTGCAGCAGAAGTATTTGCGTTGTCGCAGAATCAGGGGCCGGCGATAGGACTGGGAGGGCTGTGATAATCAAACGAAGGGCTGCCTAATGTTTTAGAAGCAGCTCAGCTCACCAAGCAATTGGTTATTATACTAACAAACCACAAGGTCACCGCTTAACAGCGAGAGTTAGTACTTACTTCCACCTGATTTATTTTAAACTGACAGAATTTATGACAACTGGTATAATATCTATCTGTACGAATCTGAGAAGGTTTCAACAATAATAATAATAATGTGCATGGATGATCAGGTACGAGCTCTGTGAAATCATTTTATTTAATTCTTAAAAAACGGTTGTAGGTAAATACACGTTTAAAATCCCTTTTTCTCTCCCTCTTTTTTATTCTTATTTTATACAGTAACTGGAAATACCCTTAGCTAGTTTAAGTCAGGCTTATGTATATATATATAATTAATTTCGCATGCAATTTACATTATTCGCGAAGCTACAGTTATGTATATTATTATTATTATATCATTGGTAGAAAGGGATTTCCCCGACGCCAGTAGGCTGCAGTATCAAACATAATACAACGAAACAAGTCAGACTCTCCGAATCCTCCAGACAGATATTTCTCCAGCTCCCGTATCCGTCCGTCTGCTGTACTCACCATCACCCTGATTTACGAACGTGCGAAGACACGGACGATTAGCTCAGTGATCAGGTGTTCGAGACGGTCACACGGCCCGGAGATCTATACTCGGGACTCTGGCGGAGAGCGCGACCGTGAGTGGCACTCGAGGAACCCTCCACCGTCTGTCTCTTACCTGTGACTGTCGCGGAGACGTTCCTTCGCCTGTCAGACGAGGCAGCCCGAGCCCCTGCTGCCCGCTGATTTGTATGCGCAAAAGGGGAAAACATTTTAAATGAAAAAATAAATAGGGTTTAGAAGGATTTTGGTTCTTGTCCGCCCCGGGTCCCGCAGAGTTGTAGGCTTCACTCACCTGACGAAGATCAGAATAATTAGATGAGATCAGAACGACCGAGAAAATCGATACGGTTTATTTGTTGGTGAGTCGCTCTTTTACAAATCTATATTCTCTGCGGATCGTCTCTGATTTAATTAACTCCAAACTGTTTTAAAAATTTAGCAAATTTTGTGAAAAGAAATCATCAAAGCAGTTTTAGCTGAACTATTTTACTGTGTTTTTTAAAGTAAATTGTTAACTACTAGGGTGACCGATAGGATGGCGAACCTGATCACGCCTTTCTCTCTCGCCTTTTTTCGCGAGGGTAGGAACTATGGTATCTGGACCCTGTCATGAGAAGCAGAGTCGATGGGGCTGCAGTCAGCCAAACTTATCAACAGGACGACCCGGAGGGAGCGGCTATCAGTGGCCCAGGAAGTTCTGTCCCTGTTGCTTTATTTATGTATTTTTTAAAAAAAAAATATATATATATATATATGGAAAATACAACAAAAAATATCGTCCTTTTAACATTTTGTGGCAAACTAAGAATTATGAATGTGATGGAGTATAGTAGAGTGTAGCTGATTCATAACCTACGGTCGGTGTAGGTATCTTACATTACGGCGCCATCGCTGAGATGGTTTCTCTGTCTTCTCTGCTGATATCGACAAATACACAGACACCTTCGGCCGGAAATCGGCAATCAATCAAGAGGTCGTACGTTTGGTGCTTGACCATTTTCGAATTCTTGTTAATGATCGTCTTTCTGTGGAATTTATTATTAAGTTTTCTGAATTGTTTTAGATCTGTCAAGTCTCGCTATTTTTTATTAAAATCATGTAGATGTTATTATTATTATTATTATTATTATTATTATTATTATTATTATTATTATTATTATTATTATTATTATTATTATTATTATTATTATTATTATTTGTTGTGTTGTTGTTGTTGTTGTTGTTGTTGTTGTTGTTGTTGTTGTTGTTGTTGTTGTGTTGTTTATCTTGACTTTACATTCTCTTCTTGTAGTGTTTTATAGTGAGGTGACAAGATTCTCTGCCTGCTGGTTTTCGCTTCTAACTTCATCTTTAAAGATAGAATAAAAACCATAGAAGTATAATTATCGATATACTTTTTCTACTACTACTACTACTACTACTACTACTACTACTAATAATAATAATAATAATAATAATAATATAATAATAATAATAATAATAATAATAATAATAATAATAATAATACACTGACTCTTTTCCGTTTTTGCGAAGATGCGGTCCGCACGTTTTCCAAACTCCGTCTTCTTTGCTGTTGACTTTTACTCCGAAGATTGAAATCATCATCGCGCATAATTAGCCAGAAAAACAGCATCCGCAGAACACAAGAATTACATTTAACTTGTTTGTATTTTTTTGTTTCGATGTAAATAATCGAGCTGCTGATAACGTGAGCAAAAACACCCGTTTACTCACACATCGCTGCTCTCTGCATCAATGGTCTGTTCTCATCAACGACTAATGACACCGACAGCAGACCGTCCGCGTAACCATGCATACTGTTTACTAACCTTTGTTCCCCGTCCCGACTGACAGCACTTGTTGGTTGTTGTTGTTGTTGTTATACTTTGCCGAGTTAGGTAATTGGTACCGGTGGCAGTTGGTTACACAGACATCGAAATAGGCTTCCGTATGTCTGCTATTTCTGCGAAGACAAAGCAGCCGGCCAACGGAGAGAGAGGTCGTTCGTTATTAAGGTAACCGACCACTGCCTCTGTCTGCCGGACAGCAGGTTATCAACGTATTGCCGCTAACTTATTTCTGTTAATATGTATTTTTCTACAGAAATATTAATAAGTAATGAATATGTATACGTATTATTATTATTATTATTATTATTATTATTATTATTATTATTATTATTATTATATTATTATTATTATTATTATTATTTTATTATTATTATTATTATTATTATATTATTATTATTATTATTATATTATTATTATTATTATTATTCTTATTATTTTATTTTATTATTATTTTTATTGTTGTTGTTGTGTTGTTGTTGTTTTGTGTTGTTGTTTTGCTCATCATCATATTATTATCATTATTATTATTATATTATTATTATTATTATTATTATTATTATTATTATTATTATTATTCTTATTATTATTATATTATTATTATTATTATTATATCATCATTATCGTTGTTGTTGTTCGTTATTACTGTTAGAGGAAGTGTATGAACATTTACACAACGGGGAAACTGTAAACGTCGCCTCAGTAACAATGCTAAGTTGTGATCTGTTATTCTAGAACGAACTGTTAATATAAACATCCACTTATTCCTGAATAACACTTTTCCCACTTAACTCTCCACGTACCGCGTTGGTTCTGACCTTTCTTGTACCACCTAGTACCAGTCTACTCGTCTGTCGGGCTGCGGTAGCGACGAAGGGTCGGACCGGCTGTGGAGGACAGCGGGGAGCTAGTGCCCCTTCGAAAAGTAGCTTCTGTTGTTCTGGTTGGTAAAAGGACGAGGTGCGCACGAAGAGATGAGGGGAGAAGAAAACCTTGGCCCCGGTCCGGTTACCGGGTTGGTGGAATCACCCGGTTTTCGGAACCAGAGAGCTAAACTTCGGGAAAGCTGCTGCTGCTGTTGTTGTTGTTGTGTTGTTGTTTTTTTAAATAATTAATGCTGGTAAATTGCTATTTAGCCAAATCAAAATATTTTCCAAATTTTAATACAAAATAAATAACCGATTTAATAAGAAACAAAACTCTGTACCGTTTAATAATAAAGTAGGAAATAAATGTTATTTTAAAAATTAGTATTTACTGCAAAATAGAATGCATAGAAATTTTCGGATATATATATTGGAAATTAAATTTATATTTCATAGCTAAATATTCAAAATAAAATGGATTTAAATGTTTTCAGGTATTCTGAGTTAGCTGGGGCAGCCTTTTAGTTGATGCGAAAAGAGCCCGAGTAATACCGAATTAAAGATGATGTCACAGCAACAGCTGGAGGGATCAATTTTCTAACTCGAGATAGCAACTAAGGGGAGACAATTATATGTCATCTGCTTCACATCTTCATGGTGAATAATTGTCGGTTGTCTAAAAATGATACCGCCTTCCTGGCTGCCGCCAAATTTTTCCGCTCAGTTTTCTTGACTCAGAGACGGGGGATCGAAACCCAAAGCACCAGACGGCGAGCACGTGTCACGAGCAGAGAAACATGTTGAGGATTGTAAACTTCTCAAGCCAATGTTTGGAAAATGGCTTATTGAGTTACCGCTCGGCTCCGTGGAAAGTACCCCAGGGACCTAGTTCGCGAAATGGTAGGGTAAGTTATAGCCTGACAAGCGAGGGTGCTCAGGGTTGGTTAGTCGGCTCGGCTGCGCTGGACGGTTTTACTAGATAGAAAATCGCCGCCATTAGAGCGAGATCTATTTAAAAGATGTCTAGGAAAACAAAATCGCCCAGAGAAGAGGCGAACTACAATTACAGTCATGTTTCTCGACTTTATGAGCTCACTCTACTTATATTGTGTTCGGTGAGGTCGTTTGGAGTCTGTCTAGTCGGAAGAGCTAGGATTCTAGACTTGATTGTTATAATGTTCACCGATGTTAGAAAGGTAAAAGAGAAGGCACAGGAGGCTGCCACCTGCCCAACCGTGGAAGCTAATCAGGCAGCTTTGTTGGCGAACACTTAATAAAATTAGATGTGAACGTGTTTATGTACATCTACGTGTCTCAGGTTTGTTTATCCGTTTGCTTTACCGTTTCCGTAGATTAGTTTGATCTGGGTCACAGTTACTAGTTATTTTAATGGTGACTATTCTCACCGGTTCGGAAACTATTTATAACAAGTCAGTAGTTTATTGTTTAACCAAGCAACTCGTTCTTCTGTAGTTACAATGGTTTCCATAGTACCAGTGTATAAAACTCCAAGACCCTGAATCCTTTACTAATGGTTCTAATATTTCATTCCTTGGGAAGTCAGGCCCGGCCAGTTCCTAACTTACTACCCCTGGCGCTATTAATGAACAGCAACTGCCACCTCAAATATATTCTGTTTGTGCTTTTTTAATTATTTATTTCAGAGAGAATGTCTACTGTTTGCTTGTCTCGTTATCGGAGAAAGGTTAATTAATAGCAGAATTAGCCGAGTTAGTCGAGCACTTGTTACGGATTCTCTAAAACCCTACACTTTCGTCTAACAGAGATAAGTGGCTGTCCTCGGTATTGAGGGTCAGTAGTGACATTTACACCCAGAGTAGATAAAACCTGACTATGCGGAGATGCTTCCTTCTGTAAGTACTCTCAGCTGTAGTCTTCTAGCATCATCTCATTCGGCCCTTTGTCCTTCATAGCCATCAGTCAGGTTCCAGACCGTTCTATAGGAAAAACCGAGAGTTCTGCAGAATCTCTTTAAATTTCTCTATTTCGGTTAAATTTTCTTGATAAAACTAAAACAAATTAACCTGATCTTACTTTCTTACAAACTGCAGGCATAGTACAGTCCGTCTGGCTGCTTATAATAATAATAATAATAATAATAATAATAATAATATAATAATAATATAATAATAATAATAATAATAATAATAATAATAATAATAATAATAATAATAATATAATAATATAATAATAATAATAATAATAATAATAATAATAATAATAATAATAATAATAATAATTTTAAATTAACTAAAATAATCATATGATAAGTTTTATTGAAAATTTAACAGAATAAACAAAGAAACATAGTTAATGGAGGAAATAGATTTTTATTGGAAATAGTCTTCTTGACTTATTTCACTTGCATTTTTTAAAATATATTTTATTTCATCACCCTGACATCTTTTCTACGTGTGTTCCCGAACTTCTTCCTCTCCTGTCGTCGCTGTGTTTGTGTGTGTGGGGTGAGGCAGGGTGACGTGTACAGACGGCGTGGATTTTAATTAACCGAGATTCTTCAAAAACTTTGATATTAAAATTTCAATAATAAAGTTTATAATAGTATTATGCAAATAAGACTATATGTATATATAAAATATTCCCCTGTCAATGTTTATAAATGATTTTAGCTTATGAAATTTGTACAATTTTAATATCAACAGAAAGGATGTTTTCGGAAATTCTACAGTGGTGAGGTTACATCTGTGCACACACACACACACACACACACACACACCATATATATGTATATGAAATAAACATGAGAATATATTTCATATTATTTTATCGTCAAAATATTAAATTAATTATGACAATAATATTTATGTTATGACTGATCTGGCAGAAATGGTAAATTATACAGGTAGAACACTCCAAGTGCCAAATTAATTCCTTCTTCTGCATAAATATTTAAATTAGATCAAATAAAACCATTTTAACATTAAGTCAGATTTATTATTATTATTATTATTTTATTATTATTATTATTATTATTATTATTATTATTATTAGATTATTATTATTATTATTATTATATTATTCTATTTATTATTATTATTATTATTATTATTATTATTATTATTATTATTATTATATTATTATTATTCTTATTATTATTATTATTATTATTATTATTATTATTAAGCATATTTTTCATATTTTATTTTTACAAATATTAGCGGGTGTCTTAGAGAGATTTTATGCTAAAGTGTACATTTCTCGGATACCTTCATTCTTTTCTCACGTTCATATACCAAATCCTCCAATATACCGGTTCATTAGTTTGTTCTAACAGGTTTCGTTTTAAAAGTTGAAATCACCAGCTCGCAGCCCCACTACAGTTACTAAGATCTTTAAAATGCTCGGAGTTCCATGTCGGTTGCAGCATTCGCTAAACGCCTTCACCTGGCTGACAGTCGATGTCTGCGGCCCTATGAGTTCACTAATCACACTCACCTGGCTGAGTTGGTTAAGTAGAACAAAAGTTATTGTTTGTTGTTCATACACCAGTTTACGAGTGAAGCTGCAACAAGTCGGTATAGAGTTAAAGTGTGATTCTAGTTGATTGGACGATGGCTGCAGCAACGAGTCAATCAGCGACTTCCGTACGTCATCATCGTCCAAGAACCAAATATTTGCAAAGATTTGAATAATTTAAATAAAACTTATAAGCGAAGCAATTAAAGTCAGCTCCCAAATATAGCAGCGCTCGTTGGAGTTTTGCCCAGTCGAGATACAGGTACAGAGCTTGGCTCGAGGCTCCAAGGTCCTGCTACACGAAGTGCTGTGACAACTGCATACAGAAAGAGCCAGGAAGTGGAAAGGAAAAGTGTGACGACTGTTATCACCGCTTCCTCGTTTTATGACCCAAGAGTGAAGGTAGAACCCCGACTCTACTAAACCTCGTCTTTTCAAAGACTTTTGCTGACACTGTTCGGAAGTAGGACCAACTTTGATTGACCATCCACATTAGATCGATAGATGGGATCTCTACGACTATCAACACCAGCTGATGTCACATACATCGCCAGCCATTTCTGATCAGACGCAGAGACGAGGCTGTGATTAACGTCACGTGAGCTCAAGCAAATGACGTCGATCATAGCTCATCTATTTGTTTAATTATAAATCACCTGCGCTGTAACAACGACCGACCCCCGGCGATCTCACTAGCGTTTTTGTTGTTGGAGCTCGTAAGTAGCTGCTAGTCCTCCTAAACATGTATAAAAGTTTCCGCCAGACATTTCCCACTATTACCTGGATCTCATTTGTTTCGGTAAGTCATTACGTCACTAGAGTTCACCTGGTCGGCAAACATCACAGACCAGCAGCATTTTCGTTGGTCTCTCGGTCACATCATAACTACCAGGTGGCGGCAGCTCGTCTTCATCAGACCTAATCTACCTCCGAATAACTAGTTAACAAATGACCACTTATCGCAAGACTTGCTTTTCTTGTTACTGGAAAATCGATTGTCACCGTGGTAGTTTATAATCAATGATCCATTATTCTAAGTGCTTTACAATAACCCGTGGATTCAAATCACTCTATTTTTACAGACTTCGTGTTGGGATTTAGAATATAAGCCGAATATTAGCTGTCAGATCTGCTAAAAAAAGCGGGGTTGAGGGACAATGTTTAGTTTGGTCTCAGATGCCGTGTTTATCCAATGAGCTTTTAAGTGAAATACCTTCTCCACGGAAACACCAAACATAGAGGGAGGGTCGCTAATTAAATGAAGTTTCTTACTCTAAAAACTAAGAGCAGAATTGATGCACTCCGCAGATAGTTTTTTTACTAGGCATAACTTTTATATCATTAACTTCTTTATTTAAAAACTTTTCTTTTAGGTTTGTTTTACCTGAAAACAGCATCGGTTTCTTAATAAGTATTTAAAAGTATTCTTAGAAATTACGCTTAACAATACCCGTTTTGTGTAGTGTTGAGCTTGAAGTGTTTACAGTAAAACTCGGGTACTTATATTCGGGCTGGTTGTCGGTCTCTGCAGCATGGGCCACTCGATGAGCTGATGTCTGACCGTACACGCGATCAACGATTCTAGAAACAAAGGGACCAACATTTCTAAAATAACCAACCATAAAGCCTACAGATTGTTCGCTGGGACGGAATAAAGGCGTGGCTTTCATTACATACACAATTCCACGTGTAGAGATAGTTTTATTCAGCACACTACACTGATACTTACAAGAAAGACAACTACGGTGAGAGAGAGAGAGACAGAGAGAGAGAGAGGGGGGGAGAAGATGGAGAAGAAGAGAGAGAGAGAGGGGGGGAGATGGGGGGAGGGAGAGAGAGGGATGGGGAGAGAGAGAAGGGGGGAGAGGGGGGAGGATGGGGGAGGGGAGGGGATGAGAGATGGAGAGAGAGAGAGAGATGGGGAGAGAGAGAGATTGGAGGGGAGAGAGAGAGGGGGGAGATGGGGGAGGGATGAGAGAGAGAGAAGAGATGGGAGAGAGAGAGAGAGAGAGAGTAGTACCACGGTTGTCTGCTAGGAAGCGTTGTCGGTCTGCGTCACGTGGAGGGAGCTCGGAATTTACGACTTCGGCGGAGAAAACCTGCGCAAGGACCATGCTGGGGAGGTACACCAACCAAACCGACTGGTGGGCAGTCACCGCCCTAGAGATCTTTGGAACGATCAGGGCTGAAATGTTGCGAGATGAGTGGTTACAGAAAGTCGCAGAGTTTACTCTCCGGGTGCAGAAGCCGGAGAGGCTTGAGTCGGCCACTAAGGCGATAGCTCAGGGAGCTGACCCAACAAGGTGCGCTATCCCAGGAACAGACTCGTGGCCGGCAGCTGGGTCAGACCACCGAAAACACTCTAATATTAATGCTCTTTTGTATTTGAGTCTTGTCTTCTAGTAACCTGCGTGGCGGCGGTCGGGTCTAAGTTGTTCTGGTCTGATTCAACCAGAAGAGCCATAAACTGTTATACCATAGATTTCGCGTTATCCTCAGAACCGCTCCGGGTAGCGGCTCACTTCATTATGATGCGCACATGGGCGTTTTTTTCTATTAACAATAAAATTAAGTCTTTGATGTATTTCTACCTTGGCAACAGAACTAAACTCAATATTTAATTGTAATGGTTACTCACAAATTCCTTAATCAATTACTCATTTCCATGTTAATCAATAGTCCCCCCTGCAGCCCTTTAGAGTAATTATGCTCTGTGGAACACCGGCTTTTCCGGGTGTCACCTGCAAAACAAATGGCAGCGAGCTACGGTGAGCATTTGAGATACAACGGGGTAGGTAGCTCGTTGTCTCTGAGCAGATACTTGGATAACCAAGTCAGCACAGTAACAGAATCCCCTTTTCCTGACCCTTTCTCGTCATCTGAATCTGTCTTAACCAAGGTTCTGCTCAAACATATCTAGAGACGCCAGTACGTATGCCCCACTCTGGCTGCTGTTGTAGGTAGAGAGAGACTGCCAGGTAAGCCTGAGCTTTGACGGTGAAGGATGAGGATGGCTGGACCATGCTGAGGCTGAGAGATAGACACTGATGACCGAGAACAGCTGACTTCGCGCTACCTCTCCACAAAGCGCTGACTTTCATCTTTCTTCAATGAGCGCTTAACCTTCACTTCTCGTCTTCACCCAGTCTGCGTAACAGCAAGACGTGAGACATCTGGCGATCGAGTGAAGTTGGGTTTTTAAATGCTAGTTATTAAGGTTACAGCTAACCTGTTGAGGCCACAAAAGTCTCAGCAATTTTGGCTATAACTATGCCACAAAACCTAAATGTTCTTCACGTCCATGTGCAGGTTTTTTAAATCGTTAAAGCCATATATTGTCTGTAAGCTTTAATTTCAAACGTCGTACGTAGTAAATAAAGTTGCCGTATTACATGGAGCAATGTCAACATGTTTTACAGAGGTTCTTAAACGCATTCAAAGAATTACTGTAGAAAAAGTAATTCAGTCATAAAGTAATTACCAATAAAATGGAAAGAATAATTCGACCAATTCAGCAAACATTTATTTACATACTATTGCTGTTCAGCCGTTTTATGGGTAGTCAGGGCCTCTTACAGAAATCCTATACTTAGTTTCGCTCTCTCATCTATCTAACAAGTAAATAGTAGGTTAGGTTTCATTTATGCTAATAAAGTGAAACAGACATCTGCCATTGATTTTTACATAAAGCCACGCTTCAAAGAACATTTACGAAGTTTACATAAAGGAGGAAGGCGAACTGCTGCTGATGAAACTGTTGGTGAAGATATTAAAGTGGTGAGCAAATTTCTAAGTGTGATGCGGATGCAAAAAAAAAAATTTAGCGGGTAAAAGGGATCGAGACTTTTGTATTTATTGTGCCACTGCGAGGAGTTTACTTTATAGAAAACAGATGAGTTACGGTTACTGCGCTCTGGAGGTCTCCTCCCGACAGAGGGCAGAAGGGTGCGTCAGCCTACCAGCCACGAGAAAGACAGAAAGGTTCTCAGGTGTTTCACTATATTTAAAGGAAAACGTGACGGTTTTATATTTCTAACGGTTCGTCCGATTCAAGTGCTATTGTCAAGCTAAATCGTAAAGAAGTGAAAACGAACTGTCTTCAAGTGTCATGCGCGGGAATGTAAACCGTGACAACGATCAAGATAGAGAATCAATGTTCTAAGATAGATGAGAAGAATTTTCTCTCTTTACGGGGAACTTTAACTAAAACACTGCGGAGGAATTAGGTTTCAGAAGTAACGAATTTGTTTACTTTCTTCATAATAAAGGTTTATTACAAATAAAATGCGATGCTAGAGGTAACATTTGTTTTAGACATTCATCTTATAAATAATGAGTGATGCTGACCACAGCTCTGCGAGTTATGCGCATTTTTAATCCGGGGATATCAGCAGAAGGCAGCTGTAAGGGCGCAGTTCGCTAAATTAAACGAAAAACGATTATGTCAGTTTAAAGGGATGCATTCATTAATGACCGAGAAATTGAAAGGCTGCCATGAATTTATTTCATATGAATGGATTTTTTCTTTTAAAAAGCTAAAAATAAACTAAAATAGATAAAATGGGAAATGGCCGAGCTTCTAAATCAACGCGAGAAATAAGGAGAAGTGGCCAGGACTGTGGGCTTAGGGGGTGAACAGCCTGAGTCGTCTACAGACACTTCATTAATGCATCAGCGGGTGGCATAAAGAATTCATAAATGTAAGACGGCTTGGTGTTGTTAGACACCAGGAGAGCCGTCTAAACCTTGCCACCATCGGCCAGATCGGGGCCCTGACCTCACCAGTCCACCGGACCGCCGCCCGGGAAAGGGTTAGTTAGGGCTGCTGTGTAATTTTCCTGTTTTAACACGTATTTCGTTACTTTAATTAATAAAGAGAGACGGGGATTAAGCAAAGCGAAACTTAAGTAATCCTGTTAAGCTTCCGGCCTGGTTTCGTTCTGTCCTCCTGGCGGGGATGGTGAGAGGCTGGGGTCGCCGACAGCTGACTCGGTGTCTTATAGTGGCGGCTCGTCCACATCTTCGTCCCCCTGGGCAGTATTCTTGCGGCACGTAATTTGCACGCGGCCAGCCGACGAAAGAAGAGGGCAAAAACCCAACCGTCCCCCCTCTTTTTTCTTAATATTGTTCCGTAGACAAGGACCCTGACATATCGCCCCGGCCCCGTGGGAACGAGCCACACCCACTCGGGAGAATCGTGCAATGGCTTCTTCCCGCGACCGACCGACCGGGGCGTTCGGCTCTCAGTGCCAACAATGCGGGTGGCGATTACTCGGGTGATTTAGGGAACCTGACATCCAGCGAACCTATTGACGAAAGGTTCGGCGTCACCAGAACCTGACTCAGCCGGCCGCCTGATGCTGTTAGCGACTGACTGCCCAGTGCTTCAAGACCAATCCAGACCATCTTACAGAGGACAGTGCTGTGACAAAAGAGTTTTTCGTTGAGATATCTTTAAACCGAAAATTTCCCAGATATTTGACACAATCCAGCCACTCCTTCCATTCTCCTGCTGAGGAGTTGTACCAGCTCGACCATTCCACTAACATCCTTTGACCCAGGTGCAGATTATCCCTGCTCCCCATGACTGGCTTTCCTCCCACCTCACCTTGCGGCTGTTCCGTCTTGGTTTATATACATTCCCCTCTACCTCTGGATCATTTATTCCTGCATGTCATCTTACAACTCGGAAAGTGTATCCCTAACATTTTCAAATCGATCACCTATTTCAATCTTGTTTTTCAATAAAGTGCTCTTACTTCCTTGATCTCCTGTACCAGTCCGCCCTGCGTGGATTCTCTCCGGCCGACCGGGTGTTCGCCCACAGACGAAGAAGAGAGAGATTCTTCTAAAGGTTTTCCGTGTTCTTATAGTGGTCTTGAAGCTGACACCTGGCCCAGCGGTCAGGAGCACCTAACTGTGCCCAGGTAACTCGCTTGCTCATCAAGGCTCTACCTTACTGCTGTGAGATTTCCTCAAGACAGCAAAGTCAGGACGAAGGTTCGCCAAGAAAGGTCCTTACTATTTTACTGCCAGTCCGCACATTATACTATTACCTTTAGACAAATGCGCGAGAGCTTTTGTCACACTACCATCAGTCCCCGACTGTTCTGTCAGTACTGTACGTCCTCCTCTCCGTTATTTTCCGAGCCCCTGCTAACAGGTATTGAGGTTTTAAAGAATCTATATTCAGTTATCTTTCAAAAACACTTCTTTACACATTTCGTACCGCAACTGTAAAACCTACTATGGCTACTTTCATAATAATAATTATTTATTTATGAATATTTTTTTACAATTAGTTTCTCGATATTTATCCTGATTTTATAGCAAAATTCAAGCGAGTCCCAACCAAGAGGTTGACGTCTAGCACCCGCTCCGCACAGTTCCTGATTAGTTATTCCTCCCTCATTGGAATCTAATCGATTCTGCACTTACGATTTCAGCAGCAAAATCGCAAATTGAGAAAGTCAATAACTATGAAAGCCATCACGACGGGATGCTAGTTTCTTCTACCTCCTGAGTAGGTTGGGGGAAAGTCAAGGTGCATAATTTAAGATCATCGTTAATAATAATAATAATAATAATAATAATAATAATAAAAATAATAATAATAATAATAATAGCCGGCCCTGACAAAGCATCAGATGAGAAGCATCCGCGCTCGGTCAGTCGTCAGCCCGGCTTTGGCCGTGTGTATCATATTTCACCGTTGCTCCTAGAAACAGGTGACAACAGGCGCTGGAGCTAGCTAGCGGTTGGTTGGCTGCCTCAGCAGCCGGCTGGAAGGAAGATCGATTAGTTTGTTGGTCTCACGCATAAATAGACATCAAAGTCTGCACGCTGGAATATTGGTCCAGTAAGTTCACCTCTAATTTAAACCGGAAACAATTTTAAAAAATTAAAAACGTGCCGACTGGATATTAACCCCTGTCCGCTGCTCACCCACCGGTAAACCGAGCTGGGGTTTCTATTCCTCCGCCCCATCAGAGCGGGTTTTTTAATGCATCTACAACTGTAGCATCCGTATCTTATAAACGGAGGTCCTGGGTGTCAGTTCTTCTTTTGCATCATATTTCTCTTCCGAAAACGGAAGAAAACGGCGATGACCGCGACACCTGATTATGTCATATTTGGACAAAACTCAGTGACTCAGTTCGCTTTCAGTCAGATTAAATGGCAGCAAGCAGCCCCTCCCTGTCTTTCTTCACTAAGTCCGAGAACCTCTCAGTCTGTCTTATATGCAGTAAAAAGGGGATATATTCGGGGTTCGAGCATGGATTGTCTGAGCACCGGACGAGGGTTAAAAATACTTCTATTTTACTTATTCTATTATTATTATTATTATTATTATATTATTATATTATTATTATTATTATTATTAACTAACGGTTGTTTTTAGAATCAGATCAACCAAATCCGCTAAAGCGAGTTTCGTTCCGTTCCCTTAGCACTACACGGCTCTGTTGGTTTTACCAGTATTCTACCCCAACTATTCACACAAAGTTATCCCTTTGTCTGTGTAGTTATTGTTTCGTTTTATTTGCCTCAACTTTTTAAAGAATTGTGTAAAAATTGTAAAAGTTATTTGGAGATATACTGACGACTCAGATACGCGTGTCTGATCATACGAAACTACTGCGGGCGATGGCGGTCGTTTCCGGTGCCGGTGTCGGGGCCGGAAACCAGCGGGGTCACGTTTCAGCGAGGATCCGCCATTTTGGGTGACGCCTGGTGGTTCGCCTGGCGCTCGGGCTCCACCAACGGAAACCGGGGAAGAATCCGGCCGCAGTGGAAAACCCACCATAAGTCAACAAACCCCGAAACGGTTCTGGGATATCTGCAACAACGGCTCACAGGCCCTTAATACGATTTCCGTCAGCCTCCGCTTATCAGTTAATGCGGCAGCGGGTTAGGGTTAAAATGTGAGAGGATAAAGAGTCTTAAAAGGCGCAGTCAGTTAGAATATAGGGGTCTAATCCCGAGCTGCATTCAAGATGCAAAACATTAACCGTTTCCCCTCCACAACGTTCTTGTCTTGTCTTTGATTGCTGTAACAAAGATTCTTCTACTAGCACAAAACCATTTAACTATCGATTAAGTACAAAACCATTTTAAAGTTCTATTTTCTGTTGTTTTGTTTTTAATTTTCCAACATAAGATTTACTTCCACATAATGGAATTTGTCTTCAGATTCTAAATACATAAAGGCGACAATTATTGCAGTTGTTTGTCTTTTGTAATTTGGGAACAAACAGCCAACAATGTCGCTGTCAGAGCCAGTTAGATGTCTGGTATTTAGGATGGCGCCAGAGATTAAACTACGTCACCTGTTTTGTTACTTTGATAATTTCAGTGTCCTGCAGTTCTCGGCATTTGAAAGAGTCGTTATTTTTGGCATCGTGCCAGACGTTAGAACATAACTCAAAATAAGGTAGATACGAGAGAGAGAAGAGATGTCGTTTTTCAAAGTGTTCATCGATTCTGATTGATACTTTTGGTATGAACCACTTCGATCCTCACGTAACGCCTCGTTTATCTTGTCGGCAAATCACTGGTCATGAGATTAAGTATCGAGATGATGCAGACTAAATCACTGAATATGCCTGTATTATTAAATCGCTATGAAATAATAGTAACGCAAATCTTATTTTAGCTTTCTCCTTCAAGCTGTTCTTATAGCTACCTCATGGTGAGCAGTGAGAACCATTAAAGGGCGCATGTGTTTAGTCATTATTCTGTTATAAAGATAGTACTTTGTGTGTGTGAGAGAGAGAGAGAGACACAGAGAGAGAGAGAGAGATGTGATGTCAGTACAGAGAGAGAGAGGGAGAGATGGAGAGAGAGAGATGGAGAGAGAGACACACACAGAGAGAGAGAGAGAGACACACACACACACACCACAGAGAGAGAGACACACACACACACACAGAGAGAGAGAGAGAGAGAGAGAGACACAGAGAGAGAGAGAGACACACACACACAGAGAGAGAGAGAGAGGACACACACACACAGAGAGAGAGAGGAAACACACACACACAGAGAGAGAGAGAGAGAGAGAGAGTGAGAGAGGACAGAGAGAGAAGAGGACAACACACACACAAGAGAGAGAGACACACACACACACAAGAGAGAGGAGAGAGAGAGAGAGAGAGGACACAGAGAGAGAGAGAGACACACACCCACAGAGAGCGAGAGACACACAGAGAGAGAGAGAGAGAGAGAGAGAGAGAGGAGAGAGAGAGAGTGGGTGTGTGTAGTCGCTCTGTCCTTCTGACGGTTTAGTTTAGCAAACAGTTCCATGTTAATAAACCCTAAATATTCATCATCTGATTTACCTAAATGAGCCGATTGATCTTCTCGTTTTCTGCGATTTAGCAGAAAAACCTGATACATGTCACACGTTTGGACCCGCTGGCGATTTCCATCACGAGGATATTCTGTCAGGTACCTTGGTAAGGACGCTGGACCAGTAGATTCCTCGGAAAATAAATCAGACAAAATTAGGCAGCGATGAAGAAATGTTCTTTAACGTTAGTACATGTAGCATCATGTATTTTATGGCCCTGAGTTTGTTGATGCATTTAAAAAGATACCGTGCCAAAAAGGGGATAATTTAGTGCCTGATAAATAACAAACAGGTATTAGATAAGGGCGCGCCTGTTTTCATTGAAGCCAAAACAAAAGTGGACGAAGGAATAAAGTTTCTGTTGGCCGACATAATCAGGTAATCAAAACCGCGATTGTGCTTTCTGTTCGAATATATTATGTATATAATTACTTGATGGTGTGAATCGAGAGTGTAATCAAATTATAAGCGTTCCCACGTGACAGTCACCAAATTTAAAACATTTTCAAGCAGATAAAGCCGGCTTTGAGTGAGAGATAAAGGAGCAGTTCTCTAAGGGTTAACACAGATGGCCGACCAGATAGAACGACTGCCTTCAGGGGGAAAGAACAGATAAGTTGATCTCACACTTCAAAGGTAAACCAAACAGGTGCCCTCATGGAAGATAAGGATTCTGTTTTTAAAAGATGAAAACCGTCCAAGAGAGATGCTTTTTGTTAAACTAGCTGCGATCTCTGGAGTTAATGAAAGGTAAACATTTTAAAACAAACAGGAGATCTGGAATGTTTTACAGGTACACAAGTAAGATCATATTTTCAAGGATAAAACTCTATTTGGTTGAGTAGGGGCTCTGAGGATGGAAGTTACGGGTTAAACTTGGTCTTTTTTGGGTCTTCAGCCTGTGCACAGCCCCGTGACGGAATCGCCAGGTATCCTCCACACACCTGACTGTCAGTTGCCACAAAAAAAGAGAGAAAGGAAGGAATAAGCAGACGAAGAGGTTTACCGGATTAAATGTCTGTTTTAAAGACTCCATAGTCTATGGGAAAAAAGAGACCCATCCGAACTCTTCAGTCGAGTAAGAGACTCAGCCAGCCGCGGATATGCAAAGGGTAAAAGAAATTTAAAAATGTATCTTTAGCGATCGTTCAACAGAGAGTTGACGAGAGATGGCGCTGCTGCGGATATGGGATCGCGTCGCTTTGTCGTTGTCTACAGGCCTTCTTCTCCACTCCGGCCAATTCTGTGAGCAGATGGAATTGAGAAGTTCAAAAGAACCAGATGTACGGCATCCAAGGAAGAGCCCACCTGATTTATTATGTTGTAAATACTTAGCGATTATCTCGTAAATGCGCGTTTATAAAATCTTTTCAGAAATTAACCGACTTTTGTCGAAAACTGTAGGGAATAGTTGAGTAGAATAGATGAAGATGGAGGCTCATGGCGAAACGACGCAGAAGCTTCATCTTGTCCTGGAAACATAATAGGAATGGAGGACACAGCCAACTACTGAGGTGTACCAATGGGTGCGCTACAGCATCAGTCACACCGCCGCTTTAGCGACTGTATCAAGACAGCAGCCGGATGGTGAACACGGCAATTTAGACAAATACAATAAACATTTTCCTTACTACGGGCGGGCACACACACCTCCATCTCTCTCTCTCTCTCTCTCTCTCTCTCTCTCTTCTCTCTCTCTCTCTCTCTCTCTCTCTCTCTCCATCTCTTCTCTCTCTCTCTCTCCATTTCTCTCTCTCTTTTTTTTGTTCTTTGAAGAAAAATATAGATTGTGAAAAATATTTAGTAAAGAAATAAGCACGTAATGTTTGCAAAACAGTTGCTCGAGTATCTTTCTAATGCCCCTGGCTGTTAGTCACAATCGGAATATAACTTAGCCATAGCTTGAGGCGATTTTAAAGGCCACAAATTTAAAATTCTATGCACGTTAAAGAAATTAAAAGAAAAGGCTGGCGTAAAGAGAGGGGTGTAAAATGAAATATTGCGGAAAATAAACACAGGCTAAGCCTGATTTTATATTAAGCTTGAACTTTTTAAAGGAAAATATCTAAAGAATTTTTTTTTTTTTACAGTAGTTTACTTCTCCTTGTTTGTAAAAGTTATGTTATTGGCAACAGCATTTTTCAATATAGTCACAACAGAATACTGTACATGTGTATATACCAAGATTAGTGAATGATGCAAAATAACCTTGAAAATGGAACTAA
>JACATO010000744.1:0-33379 GCA_018389105.1 Nautilus pompilius | reverse complement strand
TATAGATATAAACACCCAAACGCGCTGTTGTACACTCCATATAGTAAAAAGTATAGTGTAGCCACTAGACTAGACAGAGTGTACGCATCTAACATGGCTAGGCAACTCAGGACGTGGCGCACGACGTTATCGCTTGGAGTGACCATTCCCAGGTCACAGCCGGCTTCTTGATTCAAGCGAATACCAGAGGACCCGGATTATGGAAGCTCAACAACGCTATTCTGACTGAGTGAGTCGGAGTACGTCGAGAGCATCCAGAACATCTAGAGCGACTGCTCCCTGCGCAAGGATGAGTTCGCCGACCCCCTGGAATGGTGGGAATTAGGCAAGGACAGATTAAGGAACTATGTCTAAGGTACAGTCAGGCACGTAGTGCATATAGGCTATACGTAGAATCTAGACTTAAAGAGGAACTAAAGCTAGAGCTTAAAACAGGCCGATTTAGGGCTAGACAACAAGAAAAGATACAAGCCATCCAAACCAAGATCAACCGCTTTCAGGAAGACAAAACAGAAGGAGCGAGGATTATGGCCAGAGTACCGGCCATGAACGGTGAAGGTTGTAGGAGGTCCTTCTGTGGTTTAGATAAAGCGAACGGTGATAGGAAAACAATAAATAAACTAATAAATAAAGACGGCCAGACCCTCACAAACTTGGAGGACATCCTAGATGAAGAGTCTCGGTTTTATAGCGATCTATACACTAGAGAAGACACTTGTCCTTCAGCTCAGGACGAAATCTTGGCGTGTCTGGAAAATAAACTAGACCCCCTAGATGCCGAACTCTGCGAAGGCCCCATAAACGTAAATGAGATAAAACAGGCCATTAGGGCCTCAAATAAAGACAAGACTCCCGGAAAGGATGGCCTTACGCTAGACTTTTATAAGAGATTTGAATATCTCCTAGCAGAGGACCTGACTTTCGTTGCGAATAGCGCATACAGTAGGGGGGGGTTCTCTCAGAATCCCAGCGTGCCGCCACCATCGTCCTGATGCCGAAAGGGGGTGACGGGGCGTACCTGGAGAACTGGAGGCCCGTTAGTCTCCTAAATAGCGACTATAAATTATAACTAAGGTGTTAGCAAATCGGCTAGGCAAAGTAAATTGGTAAAGTTACGAGTGCAGATCAGACCTGTGCAGTTCCTGGTAGGAGTATCATGAATACCCTCCAGCTGTTCAGAGAAATTACAAGTAGGCTAGACACGGAAAATTCCCTTGGAATTATGCTAGCCGTGGATCAAAAGAAAGCATTTGACAGGGTAGACTGGAATTTTCTGATAAGAACACTTAAAGCCCTAGGCTTGGGAGTACTTCGTTAATTTCATCCGCCTTCTCTACAGAGGACATCACCACACATACAACAAAACGGTTTCCTCTCTTCGCCTATCCACCCAACTAGAGGCATACGCCAGGGATGCCCCCTGAGCGCCATGCTCTATGTCCTCACTGCTGAGACGATGGCAGCCTATATCCGTCTAATGGTAACATTAGGGGTATAGGTGGCGTCAAAAGTCCAGCAGTACGCACACGACACGACGCTCTTCCTGCAGGACATGGATAGCCTGCAGGAGGCGCTCGGCGCTCTCGAGGTCTACGAAAGGGCCTCGGGAGCCAAGATCAACAAAAAAGACGACAGCGGCATGGCTGGGAGGCTCCCAGAAGCCGCCTAAACGTCACAGCGTGACATGGGTGGAAGGCCAGATAAAATTACTAGACATCTTTTTCCACCAACACCGTTCACAAGATCAAGGCTTTACTAACAGCATGGTCTCCTTCAAACCTCTCCTCTCTCACAAAAATCTCAACTCATACACACATACGCCACCATAGACGCCGAGATCGATCGGTTCCTATGGCAAGGCGCAACACCTGGCGAATAAAAAACAGGTAATAAGACTCCCCAGATGCCGTGGAGGGCTAAACATAATAAACCTAGAGAGCAAAACAGGTGCTCAACAAATAATAATTATACTAGAAATCTTAAGTACCACTGAGAATAGACCAAGATGGCACCAGCTATTTCCTAGACTGCTTAGTTAAGGCATACAACACCTCTGATGGGTCGCATGTTTTAACTAACAAACTTAAACTATACAGAGCACAGAAAAACATGCTAACAGACTACCAGGTTAGCGCCCTCACTAACTGGATCAAGTCCAACACAGACATAACACACAGCATGATCTAGAACAATTATCCCAACGTGATATATACTTCTTGCTGTCATCACGCCCGATCACAGAACCGGACTACAGGGGTAAGTGGTAAAACACCCTAAATTCAGGCCAACTTCCATGGGATAGAATTTGGAATAGCAGCAGTATAAACCGCCTTGTGGATGGATACACCTCTGACATACACTGGAAAATTCTAAGAAACGTACTCCCCACCAGGAAAACAAACACAAATGGAAGCTTATTAACTCACCGAAATGTCTCAGATGTAATGAGGAGGACGAGGCGGCACTACATTGTATATTCTCATGTCCTCTGAATATAGAACTGTGGTGCCTAGTCCGCGACCTGGTATTCAACAGTAAAAGTCCCCAGGACAAACTTATCGCGTTCTGTCGCATCTTTGGCTTCTCACCTAGAACTAAAAAGGACTGCCTTTCAATCTTCCTGGTTTTCACGATAGCTTGGGGTAGCCGAAAGGCTTTAGAGGGCGGTCATCTCACTTCAGCCAAAAGATTATTTAAAAATCACGTAACACTTTGGTTACGACAAAAATACGCAGTCATGAAGTCCAGTATAAATGATAGAGTAATCTATTCATCCATCTGGCTCATCAACATCACCGTTTACAACTGCATCCTGACATCACACCATCCTCAACCATCACCTTAGACCAACCACCCTGAGTCAACCCTATCCTTGTTTTTCGTTATCCCCCTTTTTTTGTTTCAGATGAAAACACTTTAAAAGAATAGACGACTTTACTCTCTACTTCTCTTCCTTCCTCTCTTTTTCTCCCTTTTAAATAATTTCGTGATTTCAGAATTTTCAAGACGACCTGAAGAAATAACAACCAACTCTTTTCATTTACCTCTAAGATCTTTTTTTAAAACCTTAAATCCTTTATAACTTTAACTTCACCAATTCTACCTTGAAACCTTAAATTTCTTTACAACCTCATCTTTACCATTTCTACTTTAAAAATATCCCCAACCAACTTAACCCCCTCCCCTCTATCAGTTCAAGCCTCTATTTATTTGTAAAGTACTCCTCCCCAAACATCAACCCCGTAAATGGACTAACCATGTTTCTGTCTCCGTTCCTACTATCCACCCTTTACAGTCCAAACTAGCATCAAATGATTTTCAAAAGAAGACAGTGGTGTGGAATGGGGCGCTGGCCGCTAGGCTACTTCCCGGCATTTCCACCAGCCAGGGAACCTTCGGTCCCCCTACGTGGGATGATCACATGATCACCCCTAAATATTACCATCTGGGAATCTCTGATTCCCCAACGTGGGAGGACTGACCACCACAAATTAGGAAACGGAGGGAGAACGCAACTCCATCCAATTTCACCAACAAAAAATAAAAAAATAGAACCCACCCCACCTCCATACTCCTGTTGGATTTAATAAAAATAAGAAGTGGCCCAAACCTCTCCCCTTCTAAGGACACACAGAGAGAAAACTCTGTTCCGAGGGTTCAGCCTGGAAAAATCCTACCTCTCCTGCCGTATTTACGAAGGAGTTGGGTAGCCCACTGCTCTCACTAGCAATAGGCACACATACACAAAACACGGGTCGAAATAAGGCCTCACTCATAAACAGCTGTGACGGCCGAACGTGGAACCGACCCAGCTCCCAACACACAAACACAACCTTACACACACCCACCACCTCAAAAAAAAAAGTGTACAGACTCACGAAACTAAAACAAACATTTTACCTTTTAAAATCTAAAGTAGATATTCTCTTTGAAAGTGTGAAAAGGAAAAGAAAAACAAGCCATCTGTTCCCAAACTTCATGACTGCAGTCTCTCGGCCAGTGAGAATTTTCGTGCTATTGCAGTAATTCTGAAAAATATAACCACATTTGAATTTGCATTGCATAAAGACGTCAATATTATAATGACTATGATTATGTAAATTAAGAATACAGATTTATATCCATGAATCGTCAGTTAATTTTTTTAAGTTTGCAGACAGCTTAGATAATTAGTTTTGTGTTTTTATTACTTTCATCACAATATCAGAATGTGTTTCAGGAGTGCGAGAGAGACAGCATCTTCAACTTTCACTCTGATCCACTGATTTTTTTTTGATAGGTGATGTCACATTATTTCTACAATTCCTGATTATGCAGCTGTAAGAGAAATTACCATAGGTTTAATATTTGAAAGAGTTCAAGTAGGGGGCTCATCTATACATTTAATTAGGAATTAGTGGTACTGTAGGCAGGAAACCATCATAGCTGATGCAGGCAGCCCAGGGAAGAGGAATGGTCAATCAATAGAATCCATACATTTATTTATATTAGTATGTATTGTCAAGAAACGTTAAGTAAAACAGATGGCAGTACATTTTGTATTTTTATGCTGAAAAGATCTTTGGCGAACAGTTGATAAGTGAAGTGATGATACTGCAATGATTTCTCTCCTAGTAAATACCTATTAGTGCATTCTTAGATACATATTGAAATGGACTGCAGAAGTCTGTTAATAAAGACACGTTAAAGAAAACATTCTCAGAACTGGTTTGTACCATCTGAAGATTAACAACTAAAATAAAACTCTCTACTGAGTTGTAAAATTTTATCATTAAAGTGATCAGTCTTGACTGTGTTCTACTGCACATAAATCCTTCACAATTGTGTTAAAACAGCAACGTCTGTTTAAAGAAATTGATGGGAATTAATTATTTATATTAGAGTTTACTGAATTTTTTTAAATATATATCTGTTAGAATCTTTGCATGTTCAAAACAGTAAAAACTGGTATTTATTCAAGTCTTTATCAGCCTGGTTTAACTTGCTTCCATCCAATCACAACCTTTTCTTGAACTACAAATGAAAATTTAAAAAATCTACAAAAATGAGAATAACTTGGCATTTGTTTGGTTTTCTACCTTTTCTTCTAGCCTTGACTGCTCAAAATGCACCCACTTAATTAAAAAGTTTATGGAATGACCGAAAAGCACAAATGACTTTGCATAAAGTTCAGTATTCAAAACATAATTTAAGTAGAAAGGAAAAAATGCAATCTATAGCAGCAGAAAGTTAAAACAAATAGTAGTCAGTCACTATACCTTATCCATCAGCGAGGTTAATGAAACACTGCAACCAAGAAGTGTTAATTTTTGGCCCAGAATAAAATTGGAAATTTTGCAAACAAAGATTTCATAATCATTTTCACCATCACAGTCCATTACACAACTTTTCCAAATATCTTCAAACATTTGATTGTTCTGACAACATTGAAAAACCATAGAAAAACACACAAACATATTAATACATTACTCAACCAGGAAAAATGCAGCTAAAAAGTACATCCGAAAGCATGTATTATTACAGAAATATTAGTCTACACTTGATGCATTCAAGATTTTTCTTTAAAATGGCAATGTACCTGACAGAATTGAGACATCCTTTGGGAACAAATTGTTTCTCACCATGCCAAATGCAGCCCATAACATGACACTTCATCCTCCTTACTTGACCTGTGGTTTACGCACATTAGGCTTGGAGGCTTTTGTTGGACTTCTCCAAAACCCAGGTGAGGATGTCAAATTGAATTGCTGAAACCTGGATTCACTGGAGAAAAATTCATGCCACCATTATTTGGCAGTCATGCCAGATGCATCCGCCACCAAAATATGAAGCATTCTATTTTTTGGAAGGGGTTTCTTATGTACTACACATTATCTGCAGCCAAGCAGGTAGAGATTATATTAGACCAGTTTTGGCTTATTTCTGTTTCATGGTCAATGTCAACAACAGTATCTTGGCAACGAATGCAGATGTGGTTAGTAAATAATATCTGTCATAATCCCAAACTACTATGCCATATCAGTAACATTTGCCTCAGCGAACTTTGCACTATATACGAGTTGGTCACTCGTTACTGACAGATCAGGTTGTTATTTTACATTATGCAAGAACAGCACTGCTGGTAGAGGAAAGGGATTCTACATTTTTACCACAGAAATTCTCACATTTCAATTAATAATTTGGGTATAAATGAGTTTGTTGTTCTGTTTTTGGAAACTAAACAAAGAGCTTCAAAGCCAACATTCTCAGTCCACAGTCAAGGATGTAGGATAGTTTTTCTGATGAGGTAAATTGAAATTTCATGCACCTATTCTGCAGGATGTCACTAACAGCTATATATCTTCCCTGACCATAATCTGGAAGAAGAATCAGGGCATTCGAGTTATTTTCCTGACACAAATTCAACAGAACACTTGGATCATCAACTGAAAGCAACACACCCAAATCATAACAATATGATAAATTAAAGCAAGTTCTCACATGCATATGGAAAACCTAGACTTGGGTATTATCTTGTTGGAAGAAGAATTCCCGCCCAATAGGATGTCTTCTAGAGGAAATGGAATTATGGATGAAAACCTGCATGTATCTGCTAATAGAAGTCAGTATATCTTCACTATTCCAATTTCTGGCACCTTTGCCAGACACGCAGCCATACACTTGTAATGATCCACTGCAATGCTTCACTTTAGCTGTTCTACACTCCCTGATCTGCCTTTGAACAAACAGCTGTTAATTGTTGGTAAAAAGTTAATAAATTCATTTCTGCTGCCCATTTCAGACTTATGGGGTTGCCTATTCTCAGGAATGGTTTTTAGCCAGATTCATATCTGTTGACACCACTTCGCCTTTAAAGTCTCTTGCAGTTTTCTTCAAAAAACATCACCATCATATTTGCAGCCAGGCCATTTCCAATTCTCCAACTAGCTGATCGTTTGCCATGTAAAAGCATACCAGAGATACTTTAAGCAGTTTGGGATTTCTTCCTCAAACACTTCCATTATCAACAATGCCAGTTTTATGTATTTTCCTCAGTCATGCAAACTGCTCTCACCCTCTAAAATGAAGTTGGGCTGCAATCTGTCACATGAAGTAGCCTTCACTAGCTAAGACTTTGGGTTTTATATGTTTATCATGTGTTATTTCCTTCCCAGGAATCAGTATACACGAAACATTCACAACACTGAAGAATTACTAAATCTAAAAATAATTTCTTTGAGATTATAAAGAGACAGAATAGGTAACATACCATTCCATTCAATTTAACTTGCTTCCAAATTTTTTTTAAAACTGCATTCATTAATTTTATCCAGAAAATTATACCCGTGATGAACAGTAAGCAGACTAGTGTTTTCTAAATGCTATTACTAATGAAGAGACGACAAAAAATCTAGTCTCCTGTTAAATACCCTGATCTCTATTCATCTGACTAATTTCTAGTTTCTGTGTTGCTCACTATGGTTTTTGTACCTTCTTATGTCAACTGACAAGAGATGCAAACATTGTGGAAATCTTCTAAAGTACCAGCTGCACCTTTGTTGGAAATGCAATTCCTCTTATCTATTTATAAAGTTTGTTCTATCTGTAATTAACATCATGCATTTACACCATCTATTCAGGTGAGTAGCCATCCCATTAATTGCTTGCTTCTTTCTCTACAATGACGGGATTATTAATAGCTGGCTCACACCACCAAAAATTCAAAATTTTTTACAAAACAGTTCTGCATTATTCAGAAGCATTAATAGAGAGATTTATGGTTAATATTCTTCAGAGACTCATTTTTCTAGTTAAGTTACGCTCCTGTGAAACCTAATAATAATTTGAAAATTCAAGTTAATGATTAAAAAATTTTTTTTATCAGTTCACAAAGAAATTAATGACAAAATACCGCTATCTTTACATAATCACTATTTTCAAGACTATTGAGTGAGAAAGCAGCTTTTTTTATAGGCATCACCATGATTAACCAATGTAACTATGGCATAATAATTTAGTACCAAGCTAGCTTTACAAATATAAATAAAATTACTACTATTGAAGAAACATGTCTAGAATGGTTCTTTAATTTCTTGATGTAATCACATTATACTGCTTTTCCATTACACAAGTTAAACAAACTGTATTAGATTAGTAACTTCACAGCTCTATTCTTTAGTGGTGATATCAAAATGGCTAAAGTCTTTTTCACCAAAAGTCAACACAATCTCCTCCACAAAAATTACCTCCATTTGTCTGTAACTGAAATTTACTTTTAATAAACAAAGAAATAAAGGTTTAATTAAAATTAGCTTTTCAAACTTAAACCTTTCAGTGCTGGTGGTCAACATTTTAATTTCCACCTTCTCACAACCATTTGTTGACTGAATGACTGAAGTGGCCAGAGCTGTAATTTCTCTGAATTTTGACGGAGGTCTTGTTCTTCTACTCGCTGTTTTCTCAGTGGTAGTCTTCTGTGCCAGAATGCTGACATCTTCCAGCTGTACAACTATTTTCATTTAATGTACTAGTTCATTGTCTGTTGATGTTGAACGATTTATAAATTATATATTTTAGGATCTTCAAAAATCATGATGTTCCTTAGCTTTCACTGAAATAGCCAGGCTTAGTAATCTGTTTAAAGTTTAAGCAGTAACCAAACTCATTTCTAAAGATTCTTCACAATGATAGCCACATCGCTGCAAAATACATGATCCGCAGTCCTATCACTTCCTCTAAACCAGAACTGATTATAGACAGCGCAGCTAATATTTAATTAAATAAAAAAACCCTTAAAAGTAGATAAGTATTGCATACCCTGAAATAGATTTTAAAAGAAAAAAATTAAAGAACCTTGCTTTTATTTCAAAGATCAATGAAAGAAATTCAATATATTTAGTATAGCATATTACAAATATAGAAAACTTAACTAAATAATTCTTCATTAAGTTCAATGAACTTGGAAAATAAATATAAAATTCCATTTTGCTGCATATTTATTCAAGTGTAATCTGTTGATACAAGCAGCCAGTTCTATTTTAGCCCTCTACAAACAATCAGTCCAAAAGGATTTGCACACCTGCATATTTACTATAGAGTTCTCAAAAATATTTCATATGAAAAATATGTGAAGTGAAAAAAGAAAACTAAAACAATTTTGATATTATTTTGTTTTAATACCCTAACCCTAATATTAAGTTTCCTTTTTGTCAGTACTAACTGAGCTGAGCTGAGCTCACAGTAGTCTGAAGTTCTCTCTAAAAGCAGATGTAAAACAACAGAAAATTATTTCCTGTTCTGTTACTGTTAATAAAGTAACCAATAAATGGATTTACATTTTGCACCATCATCAGGATTTAGTCCTGAGGACAATGACGATCAAAGCTGACCAGTCAGGAACTACCAAACCAATGTTGAAGAATCTTTTAACCAAAGTGAAACAAATTTAATTGTTTTTTTAAAAAATCAAAATAGTTTCTCATACTCGAGATGACAATTTAACCCAATTACCACAAATTGGGAAGAGTTATCAGCCGTGCCTCTGAAAATATTCATGTAGTTTCCAAAGAGAAAACTTAGAATTTCTTTAGTTAATAATAAAATATTTTTGTTACAAAAATCCAGTTAGTTCAATGCTTAGCTGGGATACAAACCACAGAAAAGTGTGGGGAGACCAATGAGATAGTGCAATAAAACACATTTTAGTAAGAATGAAATTGTAAAACATGTTATCTAATTTCGTTGATAATAAACTTGCAAACCACACGTGTGTTCGTGAATACAACAAAAGTCAGCCATCTTTTTCAGTTCACCATATCACATTTAGTCGTACCGATGTTTTAAATTTTGTCCTAAATTGCTCAAACTACAAATTGGATTTTTTACTCCACAGTTTCCAATTAATCCACATCAAATAAGGCGGTTATTTATATGGCAGCTGCCAATTCAAAGAACATATTCATAAAGGGCCACTCTTCAGCAGAGATATTAAAAAACAATTCAGTGTTTAGGTAAGATTTCTAGATCAGTCAAAATGGCAATCACCGCAAGCTCTGAGTGTCACTGATACTTTAATCTCAGCTTCGTCATAATAGGTTAACATCTCAACACAATACAACTGACACTAACACAAGATAAGAGTATATATATACTGTATATTTTGTAGAAGCAATTCACAGATAAGCTCACTCACCGAAGCTTGAAAAACTACTTAATCAATAACAAGTGAAGCTGACCAATTAATATCTATCTTTTTCAATCCTAATTATGTATAAATACCCTTCATCTCACAATCTCTCTCATAAAGTCATGCAAATTGTACACGGCAGCCTTTAACCTTTGGATGCAGCACTGGGTCCGAGAGACCCAGCATAATTTTTGTTTTCTAATAACTGTTATAGATGCATTTGTCAACTTGGCTCTCTCTGTATTTTTCTACTATGTTGTGACAAATATTTATGAATTATAATTTCATAAAAAATTATATTGGTACGGGAGAAAAATTTTAAATTAGTAAGCTAATTTTCCAGTCATTGTGTCTCACCAACCCTGTTTATTTCAATGTTGTAAATCCAATAGAAACCTTTGTTCTACCTAGTGTTTTTTTCAGGATTTATTTGGTACATACAAATCTTCACATGGAGATGGAAAAACTATTTCAAAGGACAGTGAAAACATCTGTTACATGTGTTTTTGACATTCTAAACTGTAAAAAATGTTTAGGGGTGCAGTGTTTTTACAATTAATCGATATTTCACTGCGAGTATTCATTCATTTCTTTATGTTCATTATATTTGTCATAAAACTTGAGACAAAATAGTAATCGTATTTGTTTTATACTTCATTGTTACCATTATATTATTAATTTGTTTGGCAGATACCCTTGGCAAATTTTATTATACAAATGTATACATAGTCAACTTAAATGCTAAGATGCTAAGTAGATGCCATGCATAACTATTATTTTTAGTACTTATCTGTATTAAAATGATACTCAAATGTAGAGACTAGGAATGTGTTATGAATATGGTATCACAATGCATATATTTTCCAGGTTTCCAAAATGGAAAAACGCAATGCAACTATGCTAACTGCAGAGATGGTGGTAGAATTAGCGACTGAAGAAATGAGATGTAGACAAGGAGTCATAATATGCTGAAACATTAAAACATTGATGAACCACACTATGAACCTGAAGAGGACATTGAACATTGGAGGACAAAGATTCACCAACTGGTCAGCTTCAGGTATCCAGTTTATGCATGCAAAGAATCTTGTGGTTAGTGACGACAATAGTTTTTCTGAGTCTTCTGAAGAGGAACCTGAAGACAATGTCCAAAAGACAATTAGACTCAGCTGCAATGGCACATACCGGAGCAAAACCCTCCCGATCAAGGAAAAACACCAAGCCACAACATAAGGAACTCTCTGGGACGTGCACCAGAAAAAAATGTCACCTAAAGATTCCTGGGATCATTTTGTCTTTTAACAACATGATTGAGAAATTTGCAAGTGTTTAAATCTTGAAGGATGAAGAACACAGCAAGTAAGGAGAAAGAATGCAAAGATATATCTGAAAATAAGCTTCTATCTTTAGTGGGCCTTTCTCTTTTGGTAAGATATAAGAAAAACTGGGACATTTCCCCTTGGGAGCTGTTCGGAGACCCAATTTTCAAACCTGATACACAGACCCACAACATCTATTGAAATATTTGAAGATATTCACTGTTTCCTGAGGGTTGATGAAAAAAGGACAAGAGAATTTCATCTGCAAATAGACCTCATGGCAACTTTTAGATATGTACAAGATCTTTTTCTTGCTAACTGCAGAAAGAGATTTGTTCCCAGTGATTGTGTGACAGCAGATGAACAGTTGATGCAAGTTCACTCGGTATGCCAATGACGGGATTGTCTGCACTGGAAAATAGCCTGCTGAAAAATTCCAGAGAAATCTTCGATCAAGCATTTTGCAGCAGTTATGCAGTCAATTGAGGAGCATAAGTCACAGCATAACAACAGACAATTTCTTCATAAGCATACCCCTTGCTGAAGCACTACTTGAGAAAGGACTGATAATTGTGGAGACGCTCTGCCAAAACAAGCCAGACACTCCTGTTTTGATGAAGGCTTACAAGTTCCGAGAATTTCATAGTTCTGAATTTGATATCAAGACAACACCACCAAGGTGAGTTGTGCGCCCAAGAAAGATAAGGCTTATCATTTTGTTGAGCACAATGCATCATGACAAGGCAGTAGATGATCAGAGCAGGAAGAAGAAGAAAAAATAATAAATAGTACAAGAAAAGAGAAAAGTTATTTGTATTCAGACAAATGCAGTTATTTCAGGCTTTTGCCATTACCACATTAGTAACAGAACTTAATGTTTTGGTGATCACCTGGCATTGATTATCAGGGTTATTTTGCATACCAAAACTAATCCTTCAGTACTATTGACAACAGAAAGATTGCTGGAATTTAACTACATTAACTACTTCTAGTAATGAAAAGAAGCGGGTAAAAAAAAAGCCCAAGTAATTTTCTTTGTTTGTTGCAAAAATCTACAAGATCTGCCAATACAAACCCAACAAAGGAAAAAAAGCTAAAAAGACCAACTATTAGACTGCACAGAACCAACCAACTCTTTAGAAAACAATCTACAGCACCAGTCGAAGGTTGAGAGATCCCTTCAACCCGCACCTTATTAGGCCCTTTCAGAATCTGAAAATAACTCAACCCATTCTGCTCAAGCGAATTAAAAAAAGCAACCCCCACCAACACACATACACGAGAAACAATTCCACACAAAACTCTCACCATTACTGCCAACCCTTCTTCTCCTAAACCTAGGTGTCTTAATACTCCGCCAAAATGAAACCTTAGCATGCTATCCAATACACCACTAGGAAATGTATACCTAAAAACTCCACCCTCTCCCCTCCCCTACAAAAAAGAATAATGCATAATAAAACTATAAACCTTACCTCCAAACCTTTAATAACCCAAAATCCATTCACCATTATGGATGCTGCTGAAAGACTGCAAGTTCTTTCGGCCAAGCTGCCACTGTGGACAAGGAGATTGAAGGCAGACAACTATGCAAACTTTCCAATGTTAGAGGAAGTGCTTCTATGGGATGGAATCAAGAGTGACAAAAGCCCTGTCAATTTCTCTGCAGGCAGAAAGCTGCAGACATCTGGATACACTGCAGAACTCTTGGAAAGGTTACTTCTGCTCAGGTGACCTTAAAGTTGAAATATGGATTCATAATCCTCTCATTGCTGACATAGACTGTATCAATGATGAAGACTGTGCCAAAAAATGACCTCATTGACCTGAAGACAAAGGAAATGATACATAATGAATTCAACTCCAAGAGTCTTGGAGAATGCTGGTGTTCAATGACACAAGCCTACCATTGTCTGGCTAAGCGAGCTATGGGTGCTCTGATTCCGTTTGCTACCACATACTTTTGAGAGTCAGAGTTTTCAGCACTTGTTCACATGAAAACGAAAAGTCGAAATCGAATGGATGTCAGACATGACATGTGTGTTGCCTTTTCAATGACCGCTCCACAATTTCATTGAAACGAACTTTTGAGCAGAATTAAAGTTTTGTTTTGTTTAATTTGCACCAGTTGGATGTATTTCATTTCTTCATGGAGTGGCCATTAATTTTTGCATGAAAAAGAGTGAGAAACATAATTCTTTGTAAAGATTGTTTTATACTTTGTGTATGAGGCGATCAATTTTCAATAAAGTATATTCATTGTATGCAAAATGTTGTGTTTATGTGCTTATATGCATTTTTCTAGGGAGGGGGTCCATAGCTTTCACCAGATTCTCAAAGGGGTCCGTGACTCAAAAAAGGTTAAGAACCATTGATCTATGAGAAGTTTGTTTCTCTTTAGTCTGGTCATGAAGATTTTGCCTCACTTAACCATGTGACTGGCAGTTAATGGAAATCGGTAATGTCAGGATTTGGGGCAGATTCTGTTCAAAGTCGGAGATAAAAATCATGGAATTTATTTTTTAATTAGAAATCTTAAACCTGCCTTTAACAATCACTTTTCTATTCCTTTGCTTATCAAATAATTTTTTTCCCCCCGCCTCACCTATTATACTTACCATTCACACGCTATACATTATGCATCCTGTTGGTCTGGTTGTGAGCTTTCCTGTGTGTGTTAGGGAATTTTGTTTTTGTTAACAATAGATAGGTTTACATCCAAAAATGTCACTGCCATTCTCTACTTAAATTTAAGATGTTCCATTCTAAATGTATGTGAGGAATATAATCCAGTCATGCATGGAACTCTGCGCAGCATCTGACTCTGCAATTTGAGTTAATTTTCTTGGGATTTTAGTACATCATTCACAATGATGTGGAAGATACTACGCGCATAGTTTGGAAAGTAGTATGAGAGCAGAGATGGAAACATCTCAGCATTAGAAATCTGGGTTCTACCTAACAAGGTAAGAGCATCCAGCATCAATGAGCAGACGCCAAAAGTGTAATGTTTTCTACAAGTGCCTAGTGCTGAAGCAATCATTTAAAACCATTTATCCAAAATGGATTGCTAATTAGCAACACCTCCAAATCATTTGTCCAAAACATTCAACTACCAGATCCTCAGTTAAGACGTACTGTCTGCTTCTAACAGAAAGTTCTTTGACAAATCCATCAAATGAAACATTTTAAAATTGGTTATAGTAGTTATAATAAAACTTAATCAAGTGCAATCAGGTTTCCTTACATTTGGAAAGTCAGCTGTTAATTTAAAACATTTTAAATTTTCATTTACATATGCATTGCTTAATTATTCGATAAATATTCAATGCAAATTTATGGAGAAAGACTTTATTCACTATTTTCTACCTAAACGTTTGTGGCTTCAACAAAATGTATAAAAATGAGACTCTTTTACTTGTTCTACCAGTAATAGGACTTCAAAAGTTGTTCCCCACTAGGATACCACCATATTTTCTTGTGATTACTTGTATCCTAAAAATTAAATTAACACCAACAGAGATAAATATTAAATATGAAAGATCTAGTTTTTTTTCACAAATGACGCATCAAACCTGAAGATCTTTCTTTTTCTTTCCAAATTCATTTGGTACAATAACTTTCTTCACTATGACCACAATATTTCCTCACTAATTAGCACAAGTAATTAACCATGACATCAACAAGTTTTGTTTTTTTAAAATTAAAACTGCTGTAAAACTAATTCTCTGAAATATTCAGCTCAAACCCCAGAAAATCTAACTTCAGTGCTGCATTGTCAAAGATTTTTTTTTTTTTCAAAATTGCATCTATATAAAAGCAACCAACACAAATTTCTATATGATTGTATTTGCATGTGTGGGTGCATGCTGACTCAGATTCAGTTACCTCCCTTACATCTCTGTTAATTCAGAGATATCAGCATTATTAGAATATTACTGTAAGGCTACTGAAAAAAAGAGATTTTTCACAAACTAACTGTTTAACAGCTGGTAACGACGCAGCATCTATGGTATTTCTTAAATAATTATTTGTCAGATGCATGCTACATTTATGTTCTTATAATTAAAAAAAATATTTGTACTTCTGAACCTAAAAGAAGAAAATTTGAATTGTAAGCATGTTCATTCATAGTTAATTAGACTTGTATTCATGGAAATGCTTGGACTTTACCTTTGGAAAAATACACTGTTCAACATCACATTCATTTACCAACATGAACATAAACAGTCCAGGTATTTTCTCTGCATAGTTTGATAAATGATTCAATTCAGACATATAAAAGTTTAACCACCTGCATTTTATATAAGAAATTTAGAACTACTACAAATAATAAAGACAGGTTGTCGTCTTGGGCAGGATTCAATGTCAGGCACATGGATGTAGTTATCACATGAACTCAACTGAAAGCAGTTCAGCAAAATTTGTTATAAAGAAAATTTACCCATACTTCTTTCGTAGTAAGTTAAGTTAATGTTAAACTATTTGAAAATTTTATGGCTATAAACTATAAAGGCATCTTTAATACCTCTAAATGTATATGCATTAACTGAGCAATTAATTTACCTGCCAGTTCAAATCGTCCTGACGGCAGAATATCAAGTTTTCCAACACAGGCTTACAAACAATCAAGAGCTGTAACCATCCAAAAAATAAATAAATAAAAATAAAATGAAGTATGTGAAGGAATAAATCATTTATTTCTACTGTTAGTTGGTTAGCTTTCATATCCTGTAGTTCACTGTAGTGTTGTTATATCAGCTTGGGACTCAGAAAGCCAAAAAAGGAGGAGGAATTGTGTGAAAACAATGACCAGTACAAACATTCCTGATCTAGCCACAATAATGAAAAAACAAACCATAAATCTTCTGACTGGAAGTGAAGGAAAACCACAGAGTCCAGCAGACAAGGGTGACAGAATCCCTATACTGGCTAAACAGTATAACAACAAAAGTACCACTTTGTCATCATTCATGATAAAGAAGCTTAACTAAATCCTAAATACAATAATAATAATAGTAATCTAACATGGGATAATCTACACAACTACATGGGAAAAGTCCTTCACTTGATAATTTTTTCATATATTAGCCATTTGAGCATCATCATTGGTATACACAAAACTACACAATCTCTTCTTTACAGAAAGTGTGTTTTAAACTCAGATGAATCAAAATGCAGATTTCAGAGTTGGATAAAATGAAAACAGCATTCAATGACAGAAATTCTATCACAATTTATACAAGCAAAATTTCATCATACTATTGTTTTTATTTTTAGTATTGTTATGGCCTTGCTTTGATTACCTCAAGAGACTCCCTGTTGGTCATATACTATGATTAATCTTAATTTCTTTCAAAATGGTCAAGATGGCAAAAATTCTGAGAATACAGCAGCTTGGGACATTTTTGAGGTAAGGACAGAAATAAAAGATACAGTAAGAGAACATCATAAGTCATGACAAGACTGTTCTACTTTATGACCAGTTCATTCCCTGGAAGCAAAAGAAGACAGCCCAAACATAAGGACTGTCAAGTTGTTCAGCTATTCTAGCATCACTAATTTTAAAAATGAAGATGCCACATCCACCTTCTCATCACTTGTCCTCCACTTAACTGGCCTGAGTTGCTGACCTTTCCCAAAATAGACTATTTGATTCTCCTTTGTCTGCATGCATCAACCACTGCCACCTGGCTAGACATTATAACCTTGTGCCCTAAAGTATGGAACTATTGTGATTCTTCTCTAATCAGTGTATGTAGTGTTTGATTAATAAGCTTCTTAAGTTAATCTAACTAGTTCACAAGTAACAATATAAAATGTACCCCACATAATCCTCACCTATTGAAAATTTAAGTTAAATCCTTCAAAAACACTCAAATGGTTTTTTCTTCTTAGATTTTTAGGGAAAAAACTAACCCATGGACAATGTTATTACCTGAAAAAATGGAATTAGTAGACTTCAATGAATTTTGACCTTAAGATGTATTGTCTTTCATGTAAATAAACAGATAAGATTTCTTCATATGAAGATTCTTGAACTTCTCAATTACCAGAAGGGGAAGGTTCTGTAGCCTTAAAGAATGTGTGCATGTCAGTTTTCATACTAAGGGTTTTTATTTGAATTTCATCAGATTTTTAAAATTTTAGTTTAAAATCCTCTACAAGCACCTCTGTAACCTTGCTAACGCTAATGCTTGTCTACAAATTTAGGGAAAGAAAAGCTGAATAAAATTTCAGCACACTGCAGAATTTCAAGAGCCACACAAAATGAGTCACTTGAGTAGCAAAAATGTTAACAATGTTAAAATAAGTCTTAAATTAGCATAACGTCCAAGATGAAATCAAATATTAATTCGTATTAACAATTTGTTGGTTAATCCTTCTCCTATTACCTAGTTTTAAAAAAGCATTTTCCAAAGCAAAAATTAATTTCATCATCTTGTATGGGAATGATACTATTGTTCATTTTCAGACTAACAAAAATCATCATAATGGACAAGCACGGGCTGAATTTGTTTGAATTGTAATGATTGCTTTGCATGAAATACAGGTTTTACTATTATTGCTCCTAACCAAATTGACATTTTAAATCAGTGACAAAATTGCACAGTACCTCTCTGTCGATCTCAGCACATTTTTAGCAATGCTTTTCTTTTCCCCATCTGGTCCACAACAAACGACGATGCCATCTAGTGCCGCATTTCAACTTTCCTTGGCTGAAAAGTTGAACATTGCAGTCAAATGAAAAATCCCATTTAGTATCTAGACAAGGAAAAAAGATTCATTGTGTACCATGATGACTGTTTCTCACAAATACATACATACAGAGCATTTTCAGGAATAATTTCATTGATAGTAAATCCATGGAAAACATACCAGATTCACTTACCATTATTATGTTTAATTTATATGAATAATTCAAATGTAATTCACATACATTAAAACGTATACAGTAGACATGACCAAGCTCAATCAATATAAATGGTTCTTTACATTGCATGGCATCCCAATCCTTGGAAAGTTCTACTTGATAGAAAACAATGTTGAGGCTTTGCAATATTATTACAGCAAAATATTTTAATGTTTAGAGTAGGGACGTGCCAATCAATCAACAGATAATCATCTGTAATCTTCCTTATCTGTCTTTTTACTGATTATTAGGCTTCAGAAAAAATGGAAAACTTTCATATTTTTAGTCAGAAAGGCCTGAATATTGCTCTGTTCTGCGTTTTCCATATTATACCAGGTTTCAACAACAAATTAACACAAAACCTATCTGACTCGAAGTTGGAGGGGAAAAGGGTAGAAATGGTAAATTCCACCGACATTCATTCTATCACCACATCATCACCTCCACCCATATACCTCATAATGTGTATGTATTTTAGTGGGTCCCTCTCCTCAACCCAGGATTGACAACCCTGCACATAACTAGGTAAAAATAAAATTTAAAAAATGTAATACTAGTCTAAAAACACAATTCAAACTGCAACACATTAATGAGACTTAAGTTTATTCAAAGAAAAGAAGAAAACAAGAGAGGATTGATTCCATGGTGGAAACTGAAATCTCCAAAAGTTTACCTAATCAATACAGGTATATCCAAATCCCAATTAATGCACAGATAGGTGAATTTAAAAGCCAAAATATTAAAAGCAACAATGTTCTACAAATATAGATTCAAACATATGAAACTTCTAAAGGCTTTCAAAAATATAATAGAAATTTAGTACTTAAAATCAAAAGCTTAAAGATTTTTGTTAAACTAATCAACAAGCAATTTCTAAATCTAAAACACATAACTATGTGAAATCCCAAGTTGTGAAAGTAATACTGGTCTACAAACACAGATTAAAAATCTGTCAAAGGTATAACTTGATATTTGTGCAAGTTAAGATATTTATCAATCTCTTTCTTTATAACAGCAGACAACTTGATCACTGAGTTTGTTAACATTTTAAATGACAATTTCTTGAATTACCAGTTCCTGATCAGTCAACTCAGATAATATACTAAGCATACATAATTAGACAAAAAACAGTGGTAAGGCTCTCTATGTCATGAAGATCAGACTTTAAACTGATTAATTTACTGGTTTCCTACATATTAATGTGTGAAACATGCACATATTCCATAATCACCCTAAGTTTTATATATAAGGGTGATCAGAAGGTAACTATGCAGTGGAGTATATATGTAATCATTTTTGATTCCTCTCCTTGTGCTTTGTTGTTTTGTAATGTAGTTCCCAAATGAACACAATTTGCAAAAGTGAAACATGATTTTTGTGTAATGGTTCTTTCAAAAGCCAAACGAATCTTTCTCATGAAGAAAGTGTACGCAAATAACAGTAAATACACCACAAGAGTTCAAAATGAGTTCTTACAAGAATTTCCTAATGCAAAGCTTCTAAACAGAAACACTGTAAGGGCACTGATTAGCAAATTTGAAGATACTGGTTCAGTTGAGGGTTATCAGGTAGGCCAACAGTGTTGGCTGAGAAGCTGTAAAAAATTTCAGACACACGCTTCAGAGCCTTTCAAAATCACTGCATCGACTTTCTCAACAAGTGGATATTTCATATGGGAGCGCGCATAATGCTTTAAAGGAGTAAAATATTTAACTGTTCAATGTGAACATTGTGCACGAATTGAAAACTGCAGACCATGGTAAGCGAGATGAATATTGCAACTGGTTTAAGAATTGTATAAAACATTTTTTTCTGATGAATGCTGAATTCATCTCTGGATATGTTAATAACCAGAATACCAGAATTTGGTCTACTTCTAACCCCCATGAACTGTTTGAGTAACTATATCAAGAAAATGCATTATTGGGCCTATATTTGTTGAAAATCCCAACAATTCAGTGTTATTGTAATGACATAATATATCCTTCTATTGGTGAATTAGACGAAGAAGAAATCAAAGATGCCTACTTCAAGCAGGACAGAGCCACAGCTCTCACATCTGCTCAAATGATGAAACTGCTGGAAGAAGTGTTCGGTGATCAGCTGATATCAAAAGGGATTTGGCCTGCACGCTCTCCTGACCACATGCCCCCAAACTTTTACTGTGGGGAGCAGTGAAAGCAAAGGTCTTTGAAAATAATCTCCATTTCATCGATGACCTGAAGCAAAACATCATCAATTTCAGTAGAGGAATAACATCTGAAGAATTGCAAAACATTAAGAATATGAAAAACATGTGGAAAAATGTTTAAACGTGAGTGAAGCTCATTTTCAGCATTTATTGTAACACAGTTTATTGTAATACTTCATTGTAAGAGTTCATGTATTGAAACAAAACATAATAAATTTTCCACTACATAGTTATTCTTTGATCACTCTGTATATACGAGGTCTGTCCAAAAAGAAACCAAACTTTTTAAAAACCAAATTTATTGCTTTACTTACAATTTAATCAGCCTTCTGGTCGTCTTCAAAATAGTTCCCTCCACTGTTGATACACTGCTCCCAACATTTTTTCCAGTTTTGGAACACATCCTGGAATGCATTTTCAGGGATAGTGCACAGTTCTCGTAGCAAATTTTCTTCGATCTCTTCTATCGACTGAAATCAGTGACCTTTCAGGGTGAATTTCAACTGGGGAAAGTCACGGATAAGGAGTGACGTGAGAGCAGGTGCATTGTCATGGTGCAGCATCCAGGTTTTGTTTTTCCATGCCTCAGGACATCCAAGTAAAACTGTCTATTGATTGTCTGACCACGTGGAAAATACTCATGAACGATGCCCTTCTAATCCAAAATGACAATCAACATCACCTTCACATTTGAGTGACTCTGACGTGCTTTTTTTGGTCGTGGCAGCGATGATCCAACCCACTGCAACGACTGCCTTTTTGTTTCAACATTGTAGTCGTACATCCACGTTTCGTCACCTGTTATGACACTTTTCAGAAAGCTTTCATCAGCATTCGAAAGATCAAAGAGCTCCTGACTGACTGTGACTCGGTTCTCTTTTTGTTCATCTGACAGCAGACACGGAACAAATTTTGCGGCTACACGATGCATGTTTTATTTTTCTTTTAGAATCACGTGGCACAAACTTTACAGATGCCTACTTCTTCGGAAACTTCACAGACAGTCAGGCGACGATTTCCACGGATCACAGCACGAACTTTCTCAATGTGATCGTCATACGTTGTGGTGGAAGGTCGTCCAGATTTGTGATCGTCTTCGGTGGACATTCTGCCCGGTTTGAAATGCTGGTACCATTTGTCACATTGCGTACGGCTCAAACAATCCCCACCATAGGCCTGTTACAACATTAGAAAAGTCTCTGTAAAAGTTTTTCCCAATTTGAAACAGAATTTCACACAAACATATTGCTCTTCAAGATCTTACATTGTTCAACTTGCAACAAATCATCAAGTGCACTGAACATACGTTAACTCAGGTGCATGTAGATCGATGACTAATTGACGTGGTGTGATGCAACTATTATTTAACTGAAGGTCAAGGTCACAAATACATAGGACTGCAGTCACGAGCACGCTGTGCCAGCTGGTTGGCACGGTTTTAAGTTTGGTTTCTTTTTTGACTCATAAATATATATATTTATATATATTCAAATATTCCAAGAGAATATTCTAATGGTAATAAGTCAGTCCTTACAATGAACATCTTTCTTGGATTTCAATTATTTTTAAAATATTTTTCAAAGTTTATGTATCATTTGTTTTTTCTTTCTTTCCTTCATTAAGGTCTCAATGTTTACATGAACTGAGCAATTATTCAAGGTGTTTTTTAACTCTAATTTCCATTAGCAAATACATTTTTATTGTTACGATTACATTTTTGGCTTCCAAGTAAGAGCAGCCCAAAATTTCTACTACAAATTTTACTAATTGGCCAATTAATTGATAATCAGCCATAATTTGGAGGGATCCTAACCAAGCAACAACACATGATTACTGCCTGCCACTAATAGCAAAGTTTATGTAAATGAAATAAATATTAGATTAAAATTTAAAATTTAACACATTTAAAATTTTAATACAACTCCTAACATTTAAAATATTATTTATTTAAATTAATTTTTTAAAATGTTTTTTTAGGTTTGCTGTGATTTAATTAAATTTCAATAGGAGAGCACCATTCCTAGCATTGTAGAGCAACTAGAATTTAGTTTCACAATTAGTAGGTATGTTTTTGTTTGCTATGCTAAAAATAAAAAGCTCACTTTTTGGGCAGCAGATGGTCAGGTGGTTAGCTCACTGCCTGCTGTGGCAGACATCAGTTAGATCCATGCTGGAGACCTACCATGCCAATATTTCCTCTCACTCCACCAGTGTTGGTAACCCCTCAACTGAGCTCCGGCTCCACCCCACAGCTAAACAGGACTTCTAGTAGTAGGGACTTTCCACCACCTGCTAAAGACAGAAGTGCCAGGCCCCATTAGTTGCTGGAATAATAAGGCTTGTTAGTGGTAACTATGCATAGATGATCTACTCCACCACGTTGTAGAATGAAATCCAATCCTCTTAGAAATTTTAGTTTTAAGTTACAAAACATAAACAGAGCCCTTTATTACTGTGGTTATGGGCAGCACAGTAGTCCAGTGGTTAAAACACTGAATGGTTACTCAAGAAAGGTCAAGGGACCAAGTTTGCTTCCTGTTGGAATGGCTCAGTTTGGTAAACCACCGAGGCACGGTTTCTTTACACTCTTCTTCCTCATTAAACAATCGTGTGGGTTTCCTTCCACATCTAAAAATGAAGAGCTCTGGTAGCCATTTCCCCGATGTCAGAAGTTCCAGATTCCATGTGGCACGGTACTTGCAATCAGAAAACCACATCACTGTTCCTTCCCCATGGCTGTTTACATTGTCAGAGTACAACAACAAGTTTATGGTTATTATATTGCATACATAAAGAAAACCACAATTTTGTTTCCCAGATTTCTCAATAAATTTTTACACAATCAATTCAATACAAAACAGATAAACAAACAAATACATTCTCAAACAAAATCAGAAAGGCTGTTGTTATGGTGCAATTTGAGGATATAATCAGGAATGAAGCATTCTGGAAAAATCAGAAAATTTGCACCTGTGGAAGGTCACTGGCTGTCTGAATCATCCATACTAACCACTATTACTGCTGTCTATTAGAATAAACCGGAAAAAAATTACTTATTTAATAAATCAAAATAAAGAAGTGAAAACTACTGCTTATTAAGAATAGAAAGATGGATGTATGAGGATGCAGCATTAACCTTTTCCATCCAAAAAATGCAATGTCTAATAGGCAAAACGTGTAGACAATTTCCAAGATAGATGCACAAAATGAACCTTTCTGATTAAAATTATTTAAAAACATTTAAAAAGTCACGGAATGGCTGAACCTAGCACTAATGACTTAGCACAGTTCAGTAATCCAAATGAAAAGAAAATTGGTATTTATAGTGCAGAAAGTAAAAAAAAAAGACAGACTAAACAATATTGTTTGGTTTTCTAGAATCTCCTCACTGTCATTACTTTTGACACCAAGTCTGTTGACCTTACTCTAATACTCAACTGATGGTACAGAATTATAGTTATGTTTACCACTACAAAGGTTTTCACCTCCTTCTTGGCATCCGTCCGTCCAAGTGTTGTTAATTCAGCCTGTCTTCCTCCAAGACTGTGTGGTGTAGCAGTTAGACTCTTCAGCTATGTTATAGAAGAAATCTGGTATCAGTTCAAAGAAACTGACTGGCCTCATGTCATCAAGGAAATAGATCTTTAGGCCAAAAGACTGCAGATGCATTGGTACATTATCCTGCTGCATATGGCTCAAACTCCACTCAACAACACCATTCTCACTATTAACATGCAATGCCTATCCATCGCTGTCTGAGCAGTTAAATTATGAGATCCAAGGTATGACCACTCAAGATCTCCATATCACCAGAAGGAAAAGATTCACTGATAGATTCCATCGTGTATCAAACAAATAATCAAACTCAGTAATCACATGGTCCACAGTGGTAGGTAGCTTCACTAGTAAAATCACTTTTGCAGGAAAATAAAAAACAAATAGTGATGAAGCAATATGCAGACAAGCATCCTTCTACATGTACTATCGTTAGTGTAGATGGAAGTGATCAGTGAATAAATCAGTGCATGGCTGGTTTTAGCTGACTTAAATGTGAAAGGATTAAATTATTTTTATTTGCATAAAACATGAATAAAATTCTGTTTTAAAGAGAGCAGTGATAGAATTAACAAGTGAAACTTACTTTCTATGTTGCTACAACTGAGTGCTGGACAACACACTGCTGCCCAGATATATCCAGAAATTGCAGCCTCATCTGACCTTTCATCTCTCTCAGATTGGCCACATATGAAATCTAATACCAGAAAGCATAAACTGACATAGTTACATCCCTAACTGATTCATTTTTTCCCCTGCACGAGTAGAATTGGGTAGCGAGCATCAAGCAAAACATAAAATTAACAAAAAAAACAGTTAGTAAATCAAACAGATGTACCAGTTTATGAGTTTCTAAGCCAACCACCTTATATCAGAGTATATGATTAATTATTATTTCATTTTATATACCTGAAGATTAAATATTAATTTTCATTATATATAAGAAACATCTAATTCTTTTGTTTTTGGAAGTGGTTTAAGATTAAACATGTAGAAACATTTTGGTCTCTGTCTGTCTGTTCAAATTCAGTTTTTCATTGAGGAAACAAACAAAGTAAACGTGAATGCATTTCTCTCTTTGGACATCATTTCCCCTTGAGTGAATACTAGTGTTTCTCAGTGGATTTTAGCTTTATTTATTTCCTGGTGATCTCAAGTCTGTTTTCCCTTATGTTGGGATTGTGAGTGAAGCTGCTCCTGTTTTGCTTCCAGAAGGAAGATCACCTGTAGTCAGCACTTCAGACACTCTATAATGGTCTTTAAAAAAAAAGAATTAAAAAATAATTATGAAAATGGCAAAGCTTTCTGACAACATTATTACCATGACAAACCTCCTAAAAAAACAATGACAAATTCTTCCAATCTTGGGAAATAAGCACAGATTTGTACCTAAAACAATCATACAAGAAACAAACAAAAAAGAAGGATGCCAAGTTGGAACAATCCAAACAGAGTTCAAAATTCTTGAGACTTTTCACATCATCATCATTATGGTGTAACCATGATAATTCAGGTGACTGCCCAAACCAACTGTCAAGCAAGAGACGTCAAATATACCAGTTCTTTATACCCTCATTTTCAGTCAGCAATTACTAAAAAAAAATAAATACATTCATGACATCTTAACTGATTTATCTAAATTGCCATGTGAACTGATCCTTGCAAAGACTGCTTGATGTTTGTATGTGCATATGTTGGGTGAATGCCACAGTCCCATATTTACTATTATTTAACTTCATCTTAATACATTTTTTAGTAAAGTTTAGAAGTTATATAAGCTACATCATGGACTACAGTGGACGCAGGGCTTGGTGAAAACCTCTGCATATGAAAGCCAATGTAAAGCACAGGTTTGCATGGGTCCAAAAACTGATACATGAACCTATGGAATTTTGGATGTCTGTTCTGTTCTCTGATGAGACTGCTTCATCAATTCATATCAAACGGATAAATATACATTTCAAGCCCCATGAAGCATTTCAGGAGGCCTCCTTGCCCACAGTCCAACACAGTGGGTTTGTGACCAGAGATATGAGATGTTGGAAACACTGACTTGGCATTTCATGATGGAAATCTGAATTCTGTTGCATATACATCCATTTTCAATAATTATCTTCGGCCACTTTTCAACAAGGGATTTTGCATCTGAAGACAATTTCTGCAAGAAATTTGTGCCACTTTCTGTACACAAAAAACCACCACCCTATGGAAGAAACAAAAGGGGCCATAGGTTCTTCCTTGAGTACCTAGGGGACCTGACACGAATCTGATAAAGTACCTTGATCTCCAACTAAAAAACAAGATATATTTCTGTGGCAAATCTTAAAAAATTAACTGAACTTAAAAATTTTAGACCAAGTTATCACAAACTCTCATCACATACATGCCACATGAACTAGTCCTCCACCAGATACTAGATATTAATTTCATGTTTTCTACTATTTTGCACGACTCATAAGTGTACATCTGTACCACAATAACAATTACTTATGCTACATTCTCATTTTCTTCTATAGATGGGATCTGTACCAATTTGTAAAAGATTTTCAATTATTGCTCCAACTTAATATGTCTAAATTTCTGCAAAATATTTCAGAATTCAACAATGTCACAGAATTTTAAAAAAAATTTTGTCTATGGTTAGGATGGAGTCAAATATGAAATAATATCAACTTGTAAATATTGGAAGTTTTTACTTTTAACTTATTCATTTGCAGGTTGTTTGCAAATTATTGATGAAAAGGCAGCAATAAAGTTAAATTTAAAGCCGGGACAAAAGCTTTGCTCTAACTGTGAGGGAAAAAACACTGATGAAGAAGAAATAGAACAAGTTGAGCTTCATGTTGCTGGTGAATATGAACCTCTTGAAAGTGTGAAAGATCTCGATACAAGTTTTACATCCCTTGGTTGCTCTCCCATCAAACCTGTGAGCAGCTCAAATAAGTCTGGATATGCAAAAAGAAAACTCAAACAGATGACAGACAGAGCTCAAGAAAAGATATAAAAAATACTGGGAGTGAATGAAGCTGCGCTGACTTCACAGACAGCATCTTGTAACAAATGCCCTGATCTGGATGAGTTCATATATGAACTGAAAATAAAAGTTAATAGAAGTACAACAAATGAAAAAAAATAAAAATTTTAACCCTTCTTCCCTCTCAATATTTTAAGAAACCTCTTTGACTGCAGATGAAGATAACGACCAAGATAATTATTTGCCAGGAAAATATGTTGCATGCATATATGATGATGACTGGCTTGTGGGTAACATAGTGGAGAAATCAGATGATAACCATGATGTGTTGGTCAATTTTATGAAGAATCATCCTTTAAAATGGCCAGCAAGACAGGATTTATGTTGGGTGCCATTCAACCATGTGCTGTGCTGTATGGATGCACCTCAGGCTACTGGACATGGAGGGCAACAATACATACTTACTTGCTGATCACGACTCTAAAAACATTCTGACTCTGCTTTCCTTGAGAAAATGAAAAGTTAATGCATAAATAGTTTCATGTTAGTGTAAATATACAACTGCTACATATTTCTTCAAAGGGATATTGTGAAGTACACAGTTTGCACTCGATGCAGAAAATGGGCACACTTTGAAAATCCTTTTAGGTATGAAGCAGTAGAGTAACACCTTTTGAACTTCTGTTTAATAAGTTGCATAAACCTACATATGTGCAAAGAATGATAATTTTTACTCATTCTCTACACTGTGCTTCACTGCTATAAAGTTGGTTCATTTTTCACATTTTTTTCGTTGGTGCTATTGCAGGGCCCAGGAATGTGATGAACAAGGAGACCTAAGTCTATCTTCTTTCATCTCCTAAATAGCTGGTATGACAGCATGACAAAAATATATCTGTTTAGCCTTTACATAATGTTCTCCATTAGCTGTGGCATTCTAAAATTGCCAAAAAATCACTGCGGAAAGTTTTTTATCTCATTTTACTTTTATCCAAGGAGAGTACTGAAAGGAAGAAATTCACAATATAAATGCATTTTACTATTACCCAACCCTTGCTGCACAGGCCTGGCAAGTTTCATGGCTCTAGCCCAAGGGTAGGCAAACTTTTCTCCCTAAGGGCCACATGGAACATCCATAAGGTCTCTAGCGGGCTGCATTCGACAAAAAACTAAATTTAATAAAAGTTATTTTTACACAAAAATACAATTATCAGGACAGGTTTACACAGACTTTCCTGGTGAATAATGCAAAGGAATGATAACACAGTGTGAAGTGGATGCTCACCTTCCACTTTGTCATTAAGCAGCTTTATGAGGCCAACATGTTTTCCTGTTAATGCAGGTGCACCAACTGTTGTAATGATTGCCAACTTCTTCCAAGGTAAACCAGATCCATACAAATCTTGGCCAGTTGTGGCGTCCTTCAATGGTTCAACTGACAGCAACTCTTTAGTAATTGCAAAATTATCATCAATTCCTCTAATAAACACAAGCAGCTGTGCTGTGTCTTGTATGTCAGTGCTCTCATCTAGTGCCAGTGAGTACCACTCGAATGACTTGTCAGCCTCAAGTAGTTGTTCTAACAGATTCTATGAAATGACATCAATACGACGAACTACAGTTCTCCTTGACAAATATGTAGCTTCAATTTTTGCTCTGACTTCTGGGCATGCAATATCAACAGCATCAAGCATACAATCCTTTAAAAATTCTGCTTCAGAAAATGCTTTGTTATGTTTGGCAAAACTGGCCTTTGTGGCAGCCTCTTGTATGGTTTGTTTGTTTTACAAAAATGTTTGTTGTTGTTTTAAACTTCTCAACACGTCATCGGCTATTCACTGTAGTTCACTTTCTGATAAATTACTTCAAAGTTTCTGTGCTTAGTACGAAAATGTCTCTCCAAATTGTACTCCTTAAAAACAGCAACACTTTATGCCATATTAGACACACTGCTTCACTTCTAATATTTGTAAATAAATATTTGTACATCCATTCCTTGTTAAACGTACGGTATTCATCTTCATTTTTCCGGGGTTTTTGTAGTTTTTGTAGCATTCATTGTTGGGATAACAAAATTTGAAATATATGCTAATATATATATTAAAAGACTTTGACATAATACTACGTCCATCGCTATCATCTCTTTCTGTTTAAACATGGCTGCGAAATCTCATTGTAGTCTCGTTAAGTGTTATTCTGTGCGAGAATGTCTGGAACCGCACAAATTGACATCGCCGTGCAAGAACGTTTGCAGGCTGCACAAATAGACCTGGAGGGCTGTAGTTTGCCCACCCCTGCTCTAGGCCTACCAAAAGTGTTGACAGCAGGGTCTTAAAAATGCATTAAAAAAGAAAAAATTTATTTTCACAAATAAGTGCCAATATTAAAGTCTCCATATCTCTGTGGCAAAAAATTATAGAGAACTCAAACTTTCAGGATTTGCGTATTTTCTAATTACCTGATTGCCATAATTTTTGCAATTTTTTCTGAGATGGTCACCAGTGGACTTTTCATAATAATATATTTGCCAAAAGTTACTTCATGGACTCCCAAAAATTTGCAAAGTTGTTATTCGAGCAAAAGGCAGAGGGAGTTACTTTGATGAAGCAAAGGTTTAAGTCACAAGTTTATTATTTTATTTCTTTTGCATCCATCTACTGAATCTTACATTCACTATTATGGTGGGAAATGAATAAAATGGTGATATTCTTCTGTAGATAATTGTTCCCACATTTGTGTTTGCTTCAAACCTTTTTGCCAGTAGTTCACATATAACTATATATGAGGATACAAACAATATACACCCTGATGTATTCATGAATTATAAAATATATATATAAAATATTAATGGTGATTTCAGGTCTGAAAATTATGGTTCTGTTAAACTGTTAAAAGTAGGGTTTAGTTTGTTAGAATTTAATTATTTAAAAACAACAAACAATGTTCTATGCAGACAGGGAAGGTAGGTAGGTGGGTAGGTAGGTGGGTGGGTAGGCAGGGAAGGTAGGTAGGTAGGAGGGCAGGTAGTTAGGTGGGTAGGTAGGTAGGTAGATAGGTAGGGGTAGGTAGGTTGGCAGGTAAATGGGAGGGTAGGTAGGCAGGTGGGTAGGTAGGTGGATAGGCAGGCAGTAGGTAGGTGGGTAGGTAAGTAGTAGGTAGGAGGGCAGTAGTAGGTGGGCAGGCAGGTGGGAAGGCTTAAACTGAAGGCAGAAGTAATTTTTATCCTGATCCATTAAGACATTTTTTCCATTTGCCAGATGTAATCTGATAATTACAGTACACGGTAATACACGGGCTCATTAGGCCATAGTCAGTACAGTATTCTTACCTCTCCACCACCCACAAACAGTCGGTGTATCACCTACAACAACAAAACTCCTCCATCTTCTAAAAGTATTGTATTTCTCAACTCCGAGTCCAACCGGCTCTCGGCGGTTTCCTGTTTTACCGTCGTAAAGTAATAAATATTCTTTAAATATAACAAACAACTCACTGTATGTAGAAGTGAAATATCCCATCGCCGACGAATACCGACAGATAACCGCAGTAAAATCGCCACAGGGACAAACGACGCCATCAATTACTTCAACACAGGAATTCATTCTCGATGGCCGTCGTCCTCTGGATTCCGTAATAATCCCCGTCCTCCAAGCCAAGATATCGCTGCATTACCATCAGCACCCGTATCTATAACCAATCAGTCTGTGTAATCGGTAATCTCCATCAGTAATTTGTCGGTTATTAAGCAAAGTACGGAACAATCTGCTGCTGGAGCTCGTGGACGACCACGAGGCGTTTTAGATAAAATAGGAAACCGAGTTTTAAGTGAAATTTAAACAAGTATTTTATTTTACGACGGTAAAATAGGAAACCGCCCCACACTTTACAGTGATATCATCATCATCATCACTGGTGATGAGAGACTAACATCGACAACGAAACCAAACCGGTCAGGGACCCAGTCCGCCCGCCATTGTAGCCGCCGTCGTCTGCCCGGCCGGCCGGCACCTTCACCACCCACCCACCTACATCACATCACCGTCGGCTAACTCCTCCATCAATTACTCCTCCGGTTAATTTCACAAGCCAGCGAGATAATGTACTCGTAAGGAGAGACAAACCTGAGAGTTTAGAGGGAGACTCGCAGTCCGTCTCCAGTTCTTCTGCCATCCAACTACACTACACGACCTTTAACCTAAACATGGCGCCATTTTCCGCGGGGAGACATCACTGCAAAATCTATACTCTGAATAATATTTGTCTTATTTTTAAGTTAGAATTTTATTAATAATGTTTAAAATATACGTATAAAATTTTAAAAATTTAGTAATTCAATGTCAGCCTTAAATTTAATGTTCAATCCATATTTCGTTCCAAAGTAGTTTTGGCTAAAACCCTGTAGTTCTAACATACACAGGGACCGTTCATGTTACAGAAAACTGGCGATGTGAAGTAAAATATCTTAATGCATTAAAAAAATCTTTCTTTTCTTTGTCTGTAAACATTCAAAATTAGTCTTCAGTATCATTGTAGTAGGAGTAGTGGAGGTATCTAAAATAATATTTGTTAGATGTGGTTATAGATGTTTTCTGATTAAGAAAATTATTCTCGTAATTACCATTGAAGGAAAACACTGTATTTTACATTGGCCAGTGAAAATATCGTAGCAATCCTAGTACCTAGTGAAGCAATTTTTTTACATTCCAGACTTCAGCCCTTAAAATGAAGCGGCAACAAAATATACTAGAGTTCATGCGAAAAATCCCAAAAGGAAGAGGCCAGTGAGGACGTAACAGTAACACAGCCATCTTTGATGAATGATACTGATGAAACTTCTGCTTCTGATACTGTGCCACCTACAGAAGGCGCAGATGCCGCATCATCTCTTCCAGACTGCTGGAGTATGAAGCAATATGAGGAGTTCCAAAAAAAATATGATGGATTGATTGTTCGTAGCAAGAAACTTGGTTGTGATCACTGTGCCAAATTTGATTCCTTAAACATGAAGGGAATTCATGTGTCAATTGAATGGGGAAGCTGCAGTGTTGAAGCCTCAGGGAAGGATAAAACCATCCAGCAAGAATCTCTCAGGAAGAAAATGAAAGAGCATTTTTCATCAAAGGCACATAGTGTTTGTGTAAAGCAACTACAGGATCGTGCAGATGATGCAGTTACAAAATGCATTGATAACACGAACCAGAAACATTTTGCCTCTACATGCAGAGTTTTCAATACAGTCCCAGTTTAGCAAAAAACAGCAGGCCATTTTATGATGCTGAAGATGAGATTGAGCTTCAAATAAAAAATGGAGTTGACATGGGTGTTGGACTTCATTCTCGCTCGCAAAACTGCTGTGAAAATAGTTGATCACATTGCAAACGAGATAAAAAATTAAATATTTACCAAAATTATTGAACAAAATTTAAAAATCTGTCTCATCGTGGATGAAGCTTCAACCATATCTAGTAAGCCTGTGGTTATAATTTTTTTGAAGATTGTGATCTGTCACCAAAAATTTTCTTTGATTTGGTCAAATTGGAAGAACAGGGAGCAGAAACAATACACGCATCTTTGTTAAAGAGTTTGCAGGATGGTGGATTTGATAATGAATATTTGAGAAATAATTTGATTGCTTTCTGTTCAGATGGGGCAAGTGTAATGCTTGGCCGCAATTCTGGGGTAGGCATTAGACTTAAAAATGATTTTCCTAACATTGTCATTTGGCATTGTTTAAATCATCATTTGCAACTTGTTCTGGACGATTCTGTCAATGATATAAAACAAGTGGATCACTTCAAAATATTCATGGATAAAATCTACACAATCTTTCACCAATCAAACAAAAACCAATTGCAACTCTTCAAAATTTCAGAAGAACTTGGACAACAAATTCTGAAGATAGGTAGAGTTCTGGGACCAAGATGGGCAGCTTGCAGTCTAAGATCTGCACTTTGCTGTGTGGCATGATTATCCAGCATTGTACAAATATTTCTCTAGTGAGACAAAACATTCAGGGATAGGTGCCCGTCTTTGCAACAAGCATTTCTTGGATGATTTGGCACTGATGATAGACATACTGCAAGAAATTTCCTTACTTTCTAATGCCCTTCAAGGAGAAGTTTAACTTTGTCCAAGAGATGAAAAACTAATAAAAAGGTCCATTAAGGCATTTGAAATGCTCAAAGAACGTAAGGGAACCTTTGAAAAGGAAAGTGCTGTCAGAGTTGCTTCAGATGCCTTTAAGGATATTCAGTTCGTTGAA
>JACATO010000743.1:0-47900 GCA_018389105.1 Nautilus pompilius | reverse complement strand
TAAAGGAGGAGAAAACCCCTTTGAATCGGCCACTTAGGCGGAAAAAAAGAAGGAATGAAGAAAGAACCCTGTACGTGGAATGTTTTATTGCATTTGATTAATAAATATTTATACCCCCCCTTTTTTTTTTTTGTTTACCAAAGGGAGACTACTCCGGCGAGAAAGCGTAGTGCCGCGGTTATCAGCTGGAAAAAGAGAGAACCTGGTGCTTCCCACTTCCGCAAGGGAAAACCCGGTGCCGGGGAGGGAGCTATGCCAAGCCAAGTTGGAGGTTCAGCAGGCTATATCAGTACCATTCAACTACAGCGTTTTGAAAATAAATTAATGGCGAAATGGCGTCTACCTCTCGTCTATTGCCATTTGATTGATTGATTTATTCTTTACACGAAACCAATACCGAGGCTGATAAAAGTAGCTTCGCCCAAAATAATTGTAAAGATTTCCCTTCTTTTTACGGGTTTATATGAGGAGAATAGAATAAAGTGGGAAAACTGATGGCGGGGGAGGAGGGTCGGTTACGGAAAAGCTGTTAGTTTCTCCACGCTTGGCAGAATCGTGGTGCCGGTAGCTTTAGGAGGAGGAGGAGGAGAGAGAGAGAATGATGGGGAGAGAGAGATAGAGAGAGATGGGGGGGAGAGAGAGAGAATGATGGGAGAGATGAAGAGGAAAGAGAGATGGGGAGAGAGAGAAGAGAGGAGATGGGGGAGAGAGAAGATGGGGAGAGATGAAGAGAGAAAGAGAGATAGAGAGAGAAGGGGGGTACTCCTTCAGAGCCGGCACGATTTCACCAGTCACTGGTTCAGAAAGACAGGTTTCGGTTCGGTTTCCAGCCAGGTATCGATCCTATGTCGCTGGAGCCAACCAAACGAAGCCGGCGCTGCCCGCTCCAGTTTCGGACGGAATGGAGAGATGTGCGCCATGTACGGGCCTCCGGGTGCCAACTTCTTCGGTAGTTTTTGTTGTGAGAACAACAGAAACAACAGGTCGTCGTAAATCGACGTCCAGTTTAGGACCGGCGCCCCTAGACCACCCCCTCGTACACACACATTAATTACCGCATAGACGCTCTATAAATATCTCCTGAGATCAACGGAGCCGCGGGATTAATGATTATCGGCGGGTGTTAGGGTGGGGGGAGTTATTTGTCGCCGGGATTAGTAGGGCGGAGAGGTGACGTGTTTGTCAGGGGCTGAACTCCCAAAATCGAGCGCAGTAATGTATCTGGCGAGGGATTAGGATAATCTCCGCGAACTCTTGCTGCACCGTGGCGGGGGGGGGGGTGGCTAGTAAAAAGAACAGCAAAACATCTGCATCCGTGCCAATGCGGCGAATATCGACAGAAAGCTGTTCCATCGAATTAAGCCGAGGTTTCGGTTAAAGTGAAATTGTGAAGCGGTAGAGATGGGGAGGGAATAAGCAGAATTCTGTGAATAAATGAATAAACAGATAGAGAATAAGTAATTCTTGCCTTCAGTATCCTGCTGTTCTCGAGAAGACGCTGGAGGAATATCAAGGTTTTGTTCATCGTGTATTTTCTGGTGACCGTCCTAACCCACATCGATACCATGCAGCAGTCGTCTCACCTATGAGTTGGAAGTGTCAGCCAGGTGTGGGGGTGAGCCCATGGGATCTAACGGTTCGGGTTGTGATAGATGAAGGACCAACCTTCGTTCGGATGGCCGGTAAGAACTCACTCGGCCCCGCGGTGGTATATGGCCCACCTCTGACACGATCCACCGACGCTCATCGATAAGAATGTTTTAAAAGGGGGGAATAACTCTTTCTGTGTTCGGTTCCACGACCGCGTGGAGTTCAAATGCATTAGGAATAACCCTTCTTATCGTTTTGCCTGGTTTTCTTTTTAAAATTAAATTTAAAACAGTTTATATCTTTTGTTGTTGAAGCATCTCTTTCCTGGCCAGAGTTTGGAGCGGTGCCGCCATTCTGAATCACTTGGACGTGCGAGAAGAGGCCAGCCGGCTCCCTGAGAGAAAAAGGGGGCATCTTTTAGCTGGAGGGTGGTTCTGCGTGACACGGAGAATCGGGTGGCAGGGGGCAAAGCGATACCGAGACACAACTACGACCGCCGAGAGACAGGTCAGGATGCCGATAACTATCCGGACCGTAGAGGGGCTGATGGAGCCCTCACGAAGATTCCCCGCCCTTTACGACTGCGGGCTATATAGGCGGTCGGTTGTGCGGCTGGAATTTTAGAAAGTTCTAGAGGATATTTGGAACAACGTTTCACATCGTACATTGATAATCTGTATGGGAGAGCACGATAACAAGGGGTCATGCTCTGTATGAAGCAGGGAGCTCACATACCAGCTACTAATGCGCTGTTCAACGTATTCGTTTTGTTTTGTATGTTTTCCGTAGTAAAGAATGGAGCTCGCGCGCGTGTTATATACATTTCTCAGCTGCGCCGTATACACGCGCACGCACTGGCGTCGATCGCGTATCGAAGACGCGCGATCTGGGCGCGATTCGATCATCCTCGCTAAACGAGAGAGAGAATTTGGATTACTACCTCAAACTCGCACCGACTTCCATTCGCTGAACGGGATTCAGGCTAGAATAAAACAAAGACCCATAAGCCAACCCGTCCGTGCGGTGTCTCTGCTGCCGTCCTTCTAACCTCGGTTAATGTTGGCTGAAACCCGAACTGACGACAGCCGGGGAGATCTGGAGATGAAGTAGTATAGTAATGTGACAGGCATAGAAAAGGGAAAGACGAGCTATATACAAACAGCTGGTTCAATATTGCTGTTGTACGGTGACGTTTCTTCATGCAAAGACAAATACGACAGTTAGTTTATAAAAATGTGTTTGTTCATAGTATCTAAGACACCGTATTACTCAAGTCTTCGAATTCTATAATCCATCCAAGGTGTTTGGTTGCCTTTTGACTTTCTCATTAACCATATAATCCCTTAGTGATAAGGGCCAGGGCATATTTGTGAGTGTTCCATCAGCATCTTTACTTTCCGGATAGTTTTTCACCACACTGGATGTATGCTTGGGGTCAGGGTCATGTTGGAAGTCGAATCCCTCCCTGCCTGCCCAACGAGATGTGTATCTGAGGAAAATGGAAAGACGGACTGAAAACCTGCCTGTACCCCTCGGCAATCTGTATGTCTTTGATTTTATGCAAATTTCCTACATCTTTGGCCGACATGCAGTCCCATGATCCTATTGATCCACTCCCATGCTGCGCATCTATCGTCAACAGTACGTTTCGTGTAACCTCCTCAGAGTCCTGCATACAGTTTCGAGAAACATGAAATCGAGCTGCAATCTGCCGAACGGTGTCGCCTTTACCGGCTAAGACTGATTCCTATAGGCTTGTCACCTGATATTTCTTTCCCAGAAGACATCCAACACACATACATACATCACTGTGATAGTCCTTCTGCAGGTGTGGCACTTTCTGATTACTTGCAGGACAATCAACCACATTGTACTATGTAAACCCTCGACTATACTATAGAGCATTTCAATTTTTTTAATGATATGCAATTATATCACGTGTTCCCGTACAGGCATTAAGGGACAAAAGCGAAGATGACCCACTCTTGCAGACGTGGTACTGTACACTCATGTAACTTATTTCCAATTACATTCAGGGTAAAACTAAATAAAAACCGAACAATACACAGATTAGACAGATTAATTTTATTTCACATAAATAATCCAAGTAATATATTTAACCAAACTTTTAATTAATCAGTTAAAAAATACAGACGCTTTTGAGCAGCTTTATCCACAAGAAAATTTCTTCAGAACGAGGCGAGCGGATTAGCTCAGCTACCGCGGTCAGAACTGATGTACAACAAGCCACCAGCTGGTTCCCCAAGACGTTACAAAAAAAGGATAACAACGCCGGAAAGGGAGCCGCCTGGTTGGTGAGTGAGTGGATGGTAAGTATGCCATCTCAGGAAGGGTAAAAATAATTAAAATCACTGCTTAACCAGGAGCGAATACAGTGAGACAGTAATTAATGTTACAACCAGCCGTTACTGCTATTCTTTAATTTATTTTGTAAGTTTGTAACCATTGGCACACCAAACGATCTCTAACGGGGAAGGGGATGCTGTCGAAAGATCCGGTGCCCCATTCCCTACAAATCCTTTCCGACGTAAGACTGTAAATAAATAAAGATGAGTATAGTTAATTATTAAACCGAGTAACATCCGCAGTCTGATGAAACCGTTTTATTCTAGCTGCGGTACCACAGACAGTTTCGACTGCCTCTCTCGCTGTATTCGTATGTAGAACATTGATTTAGTACCAACAGTGTTACGATAATCGATATCAACCGGAAATGATTCTAGAGTCAAGCAACAATGACTAGATGACGTCATCCCTTTTAAAAAAAAAAAATCCGTATAACTCTGTGTTTACACCACAGAAACGGAATGTCAATCTTCGAGTTAAAGCCACGTGGACACTATTAGCATATCAAAGTACTCCATTTGTTAATGCTTTATATTGTGGTTATTTTTTAATGTAGTTGCTTATGTGTAGGAACTGCCTTGTGCACAAGCCACGAATAAGCTGGAATTAATTGGACTTCTTTTTTTTCCTTCTCTTCCACATTTTAATTAAATTATCGGAAAATCTATTATAATCTGCTAGTTATCCAGAATGCATATACATATATGGCTACTTGTAAACATAGCATTCATTGACAGCTTCAGTGACTTTTTACAAATTTGGTTTCAATAAGTTACACGTCTCGGTACAGTAGATATCTACTTATTGCACAGTATGACAACAACAACAAAAAAAGTCGAATAATGAAGGGGAAAAAAGAAATGACGTTCGAAATGTGACCATATAATACAAGAGGTTTAAGGCACATTAAAAATATTTCTACTCAATTTATTGATTCAACATCGTTCTTACCTAAAATGGTATAAAATTGCTAATACACGATGAATCCGATTATTTAGGTACAATATATCTTTTTTTGCATTCCACTACTTATTTTTATATTATTTACCTTATTTTCAAAAAAAAAAACAGTAATTGTCTTTACCTTAACGCAACTCTACGGTTCATGATGTACATGATATAAGCCGTAGTTTTTATATAAGGATGTGGTCGGATAATGTACCTGATGTAAGCCGTAGTTTTTATATAAGGATGTGGTCGGATAATGTACCTGATGTAAGCCGTAGTTTTTATATATCAGTGGTCGGATAATGTACCTGATGTAAGCCGTAGTTTTTATATAAGGATGTGGTCGGATAATGTACCTGATGTAAGCCGTAGTTTTATATAAGGATGTGGTCGGATAATGTACCTGATGTAAGCCGTAGTTTTTATATAAGCATGTGGTCGGATAATGTACCTGATATAAGCCGTAGTTTTTATATAAGGATGTGGTCGGATAATGTACCTGATGTAAGCCGTAGTTTTTATATAAGGATGTGGTCGGATAATGTACCTGATGTAAGCCGTAGTTTTTATATAATCATGTGGTCGGATAATGTACCTGATGTAAGCCGTAGTAGTTTTTATATAAGGATGTGGTCGGATAATGTACCTGATGTAAGCCGTAGTTTTATATAAGGATGGGTCGGAATGTACCTGATGTAAGCCGTAGTTTTTATATAAGGATGTGGTCGGATAATGTACCTGATGTAAGCCGTAGTTTTTATATAAGGATGTGGTCGGATAATGTACCTGATGTAAGTGTAGTTTTTATATAAGCATGTGTCGGATATTGTACTGATGTAAGCCGTAGTTTTTATATAAGGATGTGGTCGGATAATGTACCTGATGTAAGCCGTAGTTTTTATATAAGGATGTGGTCGGATAATGTACCTGATGTAAGTCGTAGTTTTTATATAAGCATGTGGTCGGATAATGTACCTGATGTAAGCCGTAGTTTTTATATAAGGATGTGGTCGGATAATGTACCTGATGTAAGCCGTAGTTTTTATATAAGGATGTGGTCGGATAATGTACCTGATGTAAACCGTAGTTTTTATATAAGGATGTGGTCGGATAATGTACCTGATGTAAGCCGTAGTTTTTATATAAGCATGTGGTCGGATAATGTACCTGATATAAGCCGTAGTTTTTATATAAGGATGTGGTCGGATAATGTACCTGATGTAAGCCGTAGTTTTTATATAAGGATGTGGTCGGATAATGTACCTGATGTAAGCTGTAGTTTTTATATAAGGATGTGGTCGGATAATGTACCTGATGTAAGCCGTAGTTTTTATATAAGGATGTGGTCGGATAATGTACCTGATGTAAGTCGTAGTTTTTATATAAGCATGTGGTGGTCGGATAATGTACCTGATAACCGTAGTTTTTATATAAGGATGTGGTCGGATAATGTACCGATATAACGTTTTTTATATAAGGATGTGGTCGGATAATGTACTGGATGTAAGCCGTAGTTTTTATATAAGGATGTGGTCGGATAATGTACCTGATGTAAGCCGTAGTTTTTATATAAGGATGTGGTCGGATAATGTACCTGTACAATGACAAAGTTTTTTATGATTAATATCACTGAACATCATAAAACCGTAGTATTTTTTCTTGTTTTACTTAATTTTTTATTGAAATAGAAAACCTTCTACTTACATATCATATATATACATACACAGTAATACAGAGAGAGGGAGGGAGAGAGAGAGAGAGAGAGAGAGGAGAGAGAGAGAGAGAGAGAGAGAGAGAGATGGGAGGGAGAGAGTTTTTTCTCACTTCTTCTGAACAGAAATGTACTTGTTTTAATGTGCCTATCATTAATGATAATACAAATGCGCATGCTCAGGTCGACAAACAAAGCGATGCGGAATCGCAGGAAGGACAAGTAAGCAAGTAGATGAAATTATATTTACTGTACAAAAAATACTGGAATTAAATATACAATAAAAACACAACACTTTGTATCTACAATAAATACTATATTAAATAATTAAACACAAAAATTGTGTTATGGTAAATAAATTCATGATAAAAATCCCTAAATAATTGTACAATATCTAATTTTACCTAGGATTTTAATAAACTTTAACCAAAGATATGTCTATAAATTACATTAGTAATTTTAAAATAAAAAAAATTATGTACATAAATTGATGTAATGCATTCATATCTTTTTTGTGGAGTTAGAAGTTTACTCAATCCTTCATCATTAAGACAAAATACAGTAGATAATCCATTTTGTTCTCATTTCTTCTAAAACAACATCGGCAGACTAAGGAAATGAGTCGTTCAATTATTTATTTATAAGTTTAAATCTGTTACTACTTTTCTGCACAGTTAAGTTGTAAAAGTTCTTTTATGTATAAGAAAAAAAACAAAACAAATAGAACAAAACACTAACATGAATAACTGCCAAGCATGAGCTGACCCCTGGTGGCATCCAGAGAAACTATTATTATAATTTAAGTCAGTCAGTAAAATTAAAACAAAAGCAAGCAAAACTTTTACAGTTTGAGATAATTGTTTTAAAATGTTGGTCTTAAAATGAAATTACAAAGGTTCTTTGCTGTTGTTGTTGTTTGAAGGGTAAAGCCCGCGTTCTGTCAGCTGACTTTTTCAAACACGAGAAATGTCACGTGAGATATAGATAAACCCCAAGACAAACGTTTCTTGCATTTACACTTAGATTAACGATATACTTTGGACGCTACTGTCATCTTTAAAATTAAAGTAATAAAGCCTGTAGCAGTTTATTTAAAATAAAAGAACCATACGTGACAGCTTCTTTAAAATTAACGGTTAACCAGTGGACGTACGTGTCGTTTGGGACGAGCACAAAAAAAATATTCTCTTTCTCTCGATTTTAATTATTTACGTCGCACTTGCCATCTATGCGGGAAGAGAGCCAAAATCAATCTCTAGTCTGTAGTTATGGAGGGAACGAACGGAAATTTATTAACCTAACCTGGGTTTGCTTAGAGTGCGAAAACCTGGCCCTCATCACATTTTAATGACCTTTACAAAATTTTATATCAGCCCATTTTTCTCTGTATTGCATTCGGTCCTTTGAAGTCCTGGCTAGTAAACTGATCGCATGTGGGTGATATATATATATATATTTCATTGGTGAGTCCACAGTTATGAACGACAGAAAGGTAGGGAAGGGGGTGTGAGAGAGAGAGAGCGTGTTTGTTGTTGTTCTCATAAACAAGTGTACATCTTCAGGCCCCTGGTGCAGCACGTTCACACCACAAGTGACAAAAAGCAGGTACTGCCGCAATGTCTACCGCTCACGTGACCGATCCCTATCGCAAGAAGGAAATGAAAAGAGACAATTAATTCCTTTTGCTTTCGTACCGGGGACACCCCAGTAAACAGCCACGATAAATTAACCTCCCCGGCTCCTTTCTTTTCCAGCTTGGTCCCTAAATATCGTGAAAGGGCCAGGCCACACATTCATCAGACAGAACGGCACAACGGTCACATTGTAATTTAAATAGAAAGTGAAATGTGACGTCAGCAGCACTAACGTAGCGCGTGCTTGGAAATCCCGCGATACACGCAGCCCTATGACGTCACGACTAAGGCGACATTTAAACAGCCCCCTCCCCCTCTCTTTTCTTTTATCATTATTCCTTTGTTTTGTCGTTGCATAGATGGAAATGACCGAAGATTCCCCCCCATTGTTGCCGCCCTTTCTGACCTCCACGCGCGCGCGCGACCTTAAAACCCTACCGACGCAATACGCTAAATCAAAGTGACGTCACAGCAGCAGCAGCAGCAGCAGCCCCAGCCCCGCAAACCGACGGGCCCCACCCCCTAACCCCTGCGCGTTTCTGAAGTCGCGTAGAAGAGAAAGTAATTAGCGCTCGCGTCACGCGACTAATCGATTGCGTTCGTGTCGAAGAGATCGATGGAGCCGCCTTAAAACAAAGCCCTCTCGGGGTTCGCACGCGATCGACGTCCGGTCGTCGTCACAAGGTGGAGGCGGCGAGGCGAATGTAGAAGGTCAGGAAATACCCCGCGAATAAGTACACCGCCAGGGTCGGGCTCTTCCCGGACGATGCACTTGTCGAGGTGGAACCGAGTATCGCCTCCTCGGACACGCTCCGCATCTTATACCCCTGCCCGCGATACTCGGCCCCCAGGAAGGACACGTTGCACGTTATCCCGCCGAACTGCGGGAGACACAGGCAGAAGAAGTCCGCGCCGCCCTGCCGACAGACGCCGCCGTTTTTGCAGGGCAGGGCCAGACACAGGTCCTTCTGCCGACAGGTGTCGCCGGTGAAGCCTCTGGGGCAGACGCACTCCTCGGTCGACGGGTAGACGAGACACGAACCCCCGTTGAGACACGAGATTTTCGTGCATGCGTTGACGATGATCTCGCACCTGCTTCCGGTGAAGCCCTTGGGGCAGATGCACGTTCCGAGGTTCATGCGGGGGTCGCAGAACCCGCCGTTCAGGCAAGAAACTCCGAGACAGGAGCCGATGTGAATATCACAGACCTGGCCGGCGAATCCGCCCGGACATCTGCAGCGGTATCCGTTGATTTCGTCCACGCATTTCCCCCCTGAAAGAACAAGAGGCAAAAGGTTAGTCGGGTATCTCGCATAGTTCCGCCACCCGCCCGTGGTGCGCGAACACGTTACATTCGTCATCCTGTTAGTACAGTTACAATTCAGAGAGTTAGTTAGCAACAGGACAGAGAGCGGAAGTTGGGGACCGTACCGTTCAGACACGGGGTCGACAAGCACTCGTCCACTTCCGTCTCGCAGAAGGTGCCGCTGAACCCGCCGCTGCACACGCACACCCCGCCGTGCAGACCGGGCACGCACGTGCCATGGTTCTGACAGGTCATCTCGTCGCAACTCTTCACCTTGTGCTCGCATCGATCGCCGTAGTAACCGGGTGGGCAACTGCAGTGGCGGCTCGTCTTTTGTTCCTTCAAAAAAAAAAAAAAAGGTGGGGAGATAAGTAAACCGATTGAATAAGAATAAAAAAGGGATTTCGGGTTTTCCAGGTCTCCGTCGGTCCTTCTCGGCCGGGAAATCGCGAGCTCCAGCGGTGTTTGTTGCAAGCCTGAACCTCAAGAGCCGGACCTCTCCAGACAGGTGCGCCATCTCCGTCAGCACAAATACGTGTTAAACAAAGAGAAAGGGACAAACGAGTTGACGTATCGTTACCTTATAAGCGGAACAAAACAGACGGCGAATGCTTACAGTGCAGAGGCCACCGTTCAAGCAGTAGCTGTGGTGGCATTTGGTGAACTGGCACCGCGGCCCTTTAAACTCAGGCGGACAGCTGCACGTGTAGTTCTCCGAGGGGCTGAACAGGCACGTGCCTCCGTTCATGCACGGGCTGTGCTTTTTGCAGTAGTGTTTGTCTGTCCAAATATGGAAAGGAAAAGAGAAAACAATTCGTTATCAAGGAGTCGCTGTTCGTAACTCTCGTCCTGCCAGTAAAAATGGTAAATAAAGAAACATGGGTGGAAACGGGTTACGGCAGGAGATAGAATGGTGTTCAGTAACGGGAACATTATAGTTTTTAGACATGTCTTAGTCCAGTTGAAAGGAACACTGAACTGAATCCACACACACACTAATTAAACACACCCTCGGAGGACTGGAATTCCCGCGGCAAAGAAGAAAATGTGAGGATGACCGCCTATAAAATATACGGTTTTAATCTTCTAGCGGAACGAGCAGATAGTAACCGAAACTTTATGGTGATGGATGGATGCCTTTCAGGTGTTCTACGTGATTCCCTTTGTGTCTGTCTCGTTACGAAGCTACAGGGCAGCGGCACCAGAGACAGGCCCACCAGCTAAGCCAACCCGAGTTGCGACTCGGTATCATGGCCAACAGGTACATCCACTTACCTGTGGAATTGCTACTTAACCACTTGCTTTACATCAGCGATTTCTACAGCTATACGTTTAGACTAATCACGAAGAGTCACGCAGAGCAACGGCGGTGAGACTGACTGTCCATCCAGGCGCCTGATCTCCACCGCAAGAAACATTTACGGGATGATCTAGGGCTTTGTCCTTGTAAGCATAACGTCATCCGGAGACCAATCAGCGAGCGGCCAAAGATACAACGCATGATATCAATAGATGGATGAGCTTTAAGATACTGACTCGCTTGAACCTTGGTATCATGTGACGTTACGTCATTCAGATATGTGGGCGTCAAGCGATCTCGTCTTGCAGGCTACAAAGCTCTATTTTTTGTTACTTTTCGCAAGTAAGAGGCTGGTCTTCCTTATTATAGTTTTTGGAGCAGAACATGGTTGGCATGGTGCCTTATTAGACAAGGATCCATTTAAAACGCTGCGCCCAGCGATAGATTAACTCTAGTATTCGTACCTCCCCACAAACAATTAGTTAAAAATGGTAGCAATGTCGTTTGCTTGGCTACTTACCTATGTTGCACAGCTGGCCATTCCAGCCGTCTTCGCAGATGCACTGCCAGGGTTCATGGCACCTTCCGTGCAGACATCCCGGATACGGTTTGCATTTCTCACAGTACTGCCCCGTCCACCCGATTCGGCAGCTACGATTAGAGCAACGAAGAAAGGTCTCAATGCCCCTACAGAACCAACAGGTTGTATGTATGTATGTATGAGTCTTAACGTCAGAGAAATAACCGACTCCAGTACAAACTGTACGACGTTAGATTTTCGATAGTTATTCTTACACCTTGGTTGCTATGGGACGGACATTGCAAAATCATTACCATCATCGCTTCCGGTGCAACTCGTCCCGTGCGAGGCGGGCAGGCTCGGTCCGGAGAGTTTGCGTAACTCCTTCCAGCTCGCTCTGGTCCTAGAGGATAATCGGCAGTTTTATCTCACGCGATCTCGCTCCCCCTCTAACCTTACTCCGCTGACGTGATCTCTACTCTACCGCATTTATTATGAACTTTCTTTTCTCGAAATTAAAACAGTGGCGATAAGCGCCTTCTTCCGGCACGAGGCGCAAACAACCCCGGACGCCGGGAGACAATCGGGGAAAGGATAAAACGTCTTACCTGCACTTGAAAGGCTTTTCGCAGAACCCGTGAGAGTTGTGGCACTTCTCCGTGCATTTGGCTACAACAGAAACCCGGACGGTTTGTTTTAGTCGCCGCCTGACCTACCTCAGACCCATTCCTTACTTTCACTACCCGTAATGACAAACATTAAAAAAAAAACAAAAAAAACACACAAACAGCAACAACAACAGAAACAAGATTAGCTTAGAATAGCGATAATCCTTTGGTTTCTATCTGGAATAAAAAAGAAACTTCCGTGACATTGCCACACTTTTAGAAATAGTAGAATTTCCATATAATTAGGTCTTCTGTCACCAGCTGATATCTATATTTGGCGCCGAAGTCTGGCAGTTTTCCCCCTGTCTCAGTTACTGACAATAAAAACTGCCGTTTGAAGTTGTTGTGTTTTTTTTTTTACATTCGCTTTGAATTTATTTCGGAAGCCATAACTGGGGACCCACCATCAGGATAATTTTTCAAACGTAAAAGGGGATGTTCGATGAAGAAGCCTTATGCCTGGATTTTCCAGCAGTCACCTGCTTATAAACATGTAACAAATTAATTTGAGAGTGAAATAAACGTGAGGTACCTCGATGGCGGGTCACAGTTAGGGCAGTCGGGGCTGACTGAGAATTTTAATAAAAGAATAAGCTAAACACGGAGTGTAGACCCCCACTAGACTGTCTATACTTGTGCGTGCTGACAAAAGAAATAGTGTTACCGTATTAGCTAAACATGCAGCCTCGTCGGTAATTTCAATAATTTTTTTTTGTTCGTTCATTTAAAGTCGCCTTTCAGGTTTAAGCCCCGTTTTGTAACATCGAGATTTATGGAATCGGGAAAAACATTATCACAGTTATGTCTCCTTCCTCTCTCTCTCCATCTCTCTGTGTTCTGATGTCATCTCTCCGTAATGACGTCATCTCTCTCTCTCTCCATCTCTCTGTGTTCTGACGTCATCTCTCCGTAATGAAGTCATCTCTCCATCTCTCTCCCTCTCTCACACACACACACACATGCACGTAAATGGACTTCAGCTACAGAAACAATAATCGCCAAATATCCATTTAGAAAAAGAACAACCAACTATACTTCCGGGCCAACGCAACGTTTTCCCGGCGAGACCTGACTGGAATTTTGATTATGGACATTTGAATGTCTATAAATGTTCATGAAACTGTGTCTGCCCTTCCAAGTACTTCCACGGCTTCATCGGCAGCCAAAAAAACATTAGTCTTCGGGTTTCAAAAATCTGTTGATTACTGAGGATATTATTGTTCGCTGTTACAAGAAAAAAGGAAAATTTCTGTTTGTTTGTTCTGGCAATGAAGCAGCTTTTAAACCAAAAATTCTGCGATTACTCTCGGAGCAATGCCGTTCGCCGCATTTCTTGGTGTTCGTTCCAGCAGCAGAGCAGCCGGGCCGGCTCATAGTAGTGATTGCTGGCATTGTTTCCAGAACAACTTGTTCGTTTAAACAGAGAAAGGAATTGAGCTTCTCATTCCAAGTTGTAAATACAAACAATCAACTTGTCACGAAGACTGACACTCGGTCTTCCGTCCTTTATCTCACTACATTTTCTTTTTTAATGATTAATTATTTTTTTTATCTTAATAATTTGACTTCTTCGGATTACAGTTAAATTACACACCATGTGTGTGCGTGTGTGTGTGTGCGTGTGTGCGTGCGTGCGCGTGCGTGCGTGCGTGCGTGTGTGTGTGCGTGCGAACACTTTATGCTGTTTTCTTCTAGGTATTATTTTAAAATAATTTGTAAACAAAAAAAAAAAGCTTGTTGAGTCGTACACCGAATATCTACAAGGGAGACAACTCCGGTAAAGGGGGGGGTGTGTGGAGGCGCGCGCAGTTGTCCGCTAGGAAGAGTTGCCAATCTTGCACCACGCGAGTCTCAACACTTCCGGTTTCGGTAGGAAAAAAAAAAAAACAACCTCGTAGAGCTCCTCGTATTTTTTTTTAGATGTGGAGTAGAAACAGGGATCAGAAACCCACGGAGCGAGAAGTCGTGCTGGAGATGCACAAAAGCCGAGCCAGTTCCGACCGGAATTAGAACTGAGACCTTCAAGCCCCTGACTGGTGAACCGCAGCACCGCTATACAAACAGAAAGATGGTTAATTAAATTATCGTTTCATTCTCGTTCTGCGATGAAGGGTCTTCATATTCGAGATGCCGGGGGTGTAGAGGTCACTGAATAGTTAGAAAAAAAGAAACGATAAAAGTAACCAGCAGCGACATTTACGACTCTATAAACCCGTCACTGCCTCTCCCCCCTCTCTTCATCTCTCTCTCTCTCTCTCTTCTCTCTCTCTCTCTCTCTCTCTCTCTCTCTCTCTCACGCACACATCCGCTGTACGCCAACCGCGAGAAGCAGTTCGGCGGGGGAGACAGACATGAAAAGACGACGACAGGTTGGATGCCCTACTGGCGATTATGGCGAGTCTTTAACAGTAAAACTAACGAATCACCGACCCAGCTTCCATCCTTTCTTTTCCTATTTGACATTTATTTCCAAAATGCAGGTTTTTAAAAAGACGATGGATCAATTTTGAAGCTAGCTTGTTTTATTCAATCGCATCGGCACTTTGCCTCAAAAGTGTATGAAATACTTAAGAAACTTACACACATTCAATTCAATGTTTTAATTGTATCACAAAGCAGAGAGAGAGAATATACTTCTTTTTTTTTTAAATCTTAAATGCATACCCTTTTGAACACTCATAAACAACAAAGCACATTTTGAGTTTGCTCCCAGTTCTGGTTGTTAATTTGACGGCTAAGAATACATAGACGAACCACACTCACCATTTTCACAATATTCGCCTTCCCATCCTGACATGCAAACAATGGTGCCATTTTTGTCGCACGTGTAGTGTCCGAAGTGGTCGTTACGAGGCTTGCAAAGGCGATCGCAGCCGGATCCGTAGTAGTTCGTGTCGCACGTCACGTGATACCCATAATGCAGTTCAGACGAATGAGCTTGGGCAACCTCGTATTTCCACCTGTTGGTGGGTCGGATGAATCCCGTAGACATCACTCGTTGGATCAAATATTGAGAGTCTGTTATATAATAATAAAAAAAATAAATAGGAAGAGTAGAAAGCCAAGCTACTAACGATCTTGCCAGTGAGTATCGAGGTAGGGAATTACAACTCCCGTCAACAGCTACTACTTCAGGTTTGCGTTTTTAATGTCGAACCAGGAGCGAGCTTCTAGGGCCCGAGTCGGGAACAACACCTTTTCCCGAAGACCCTAATTCGTGGCCGATAGAAACAGGACTCGATCCGCTCGCCCACTAGCCACTCGGTTTGTGATGCAGTTTCCGCATCAGCATCAACCCTGCTGGTCTGGTTCCATTTATCCGGTGTCGTGGAAAAAAGTGTTTAAAGAAGAGGGCCGAGTGTAATTGACGAATGTGCATAATAAGGATGCAGAAAGCGATTGGCGTTCGAACGGCGCGGCCTCTTCTCACCAGTCTATCGTGTGGACTCCATTCCAACCCCTCCACCCGGAAAATAAAGGGATCTAGTAGGAATTTCCTTTCCGAAGTTGACGGTGCCAGCTCAGAATAACTGTTTCTGCTTAGCTGTGGATGGAAACCCCCGAGGGGGCACCCCCCCCACGTCTCGTCGGGCTGGTACATAAAAGCGACGAGGGAGCACGTGATAGGAGGTGACCAGCAGGCCCTTAGCCATATCCCGCCGCCAGTACTCGGTTACCCATCACGAGGCTGTTGGAAAACGTTTTTTTTTTTTTTTTTTCGACAGCTGCAGCAGCCTTCAATTGATCTTCGCCGAAGACTGGCAGGGAGGGGTGAAGCTGCTCGGCGAAAACGATCCCCTTAATGATGCAACGTTTTCCTTTCCCCAGCCGAACGTCTTAAACAAATCAGGGGTCTCCCACATCAGCTGGGCCCGAAGCGAGTCACGCCGCCACGTGATCAATCTCCTCTTCTTACTGCTCTTTTAAATCAGGTTAAATTTTTCTCGAATAGATTTTGCTTGTAAAACTTCACCAAACATCCCCCCCCCCTCCAAACCCCACAACCGAGTACTGCAGTTTCCGACATGTTTATATGGACAATCGAAAACCACCAAATCCAGGGCGAACGATGAACTTTTGCCACCCCATGGCAGGCAGCACCTTAGTAACCGCCTGGTCATTCTGACATGACGGTGGCGTCTTGCCTCTCACCGCATGCACCTAAGCAAGTACATTGATGGACTTTTCAAAAGAAGGAAAAAAAAAAACAAGAGCTTCACAGTTAGATACTGCGACATCAGTTTACTCGTGTTCTATCCCAGCATCTTCTTCCACCCGTCCCCGTAAATCGTGTAATAATTAACTCTCTCTTTATGACGCGCTATCGCCATGCACTCTTTAAATCCCTTCCATACCATCTGCTATCCTTTGAAACACACACACACAACTCTCTCCTTTAAGCGTAAATCATCTTTTAACTCGAATATTACCAGTTATATTCTGCTTTTACGCCTTGCCCACAATTAATAACGATCGCTCCTTCGGTGCACAGACATTTGCATTTATTTAAATAAAACTTGGGGAAAAAATAAGCCCCTTTTTGCGGATTAAAAAAAAAGGGTACTATGTGCAGATGTATGTAAATAGGTAATAGCTTAGTGAGTACAAACCATCAAACTTATCGGTATACTTTGTTTGTTAATCAGTCTAAGCTGAATAGTACTCGCTAGATTATCGTCCCTTTGTTTATCCGCCAGGTCATTTTGGGGGCGTTCACCGCGACTAAACATTGTCACGTGGTAATGGCTTCACGGTCGGGGGTGAAGAACGCATCGAATGAATCTAACAGTAGAAGAAAAAGTCAAGCGAATTTGTAGTGTAGTTTAAACAGAGGATGGAGCTGAAGTGTAGCTTTTAAAGAGAGAACGCTCGTTACTTGGGGCAGTGCAACAATTCTTCTGAAATAAAGCATCATTATTATTATTGTCATTATTATTATTGTTGTCATTATTATTATTATTATTCATTGTTTCCTCGCGGACGGATATCGGGTGGGTGGGTGGTGGGGCGTCACTTATATCATTGAGAAGAGAGAATCACAAATACCTCGGAGTGTTCTGTTACCATGTTTGTCGTGCCAGGCTTCGATCGTTAGAGTAAAAGACTCCTGGAAGAAAAAGAAGAGAGACAAGAAAAATGAAAATAAAAGATAAAAAAAACAAACACAACAACAAGAACAAACAAAAAACTAAACTTCACTTCGGTTTGTTTGTGGTGGCATGACGAATTCATTTGAAGTCAGTGTAAGGGGTGGTGAGGGGCCCTATACACTATTGAAAATAGGAACAAACGCTGGAAATACCAGGGCACCACCTTAAAGGTTAAATCTCTTGAAACCAGCAGGAGACAGACACTCTGTTAATACGCTAACTACATTTTCGTTAATCACTGCAGTCCAGAGTAACTTGATTACTACTAATCTCCTCTGCTTGACTGACTGCTTTCCTCGACATGATGGCGGCAGAAGTATTATGGCTTCCACCGATTACTGACAGAGGGAATGGTGTAGGAGCATCAAAATATAATCAACGATGAGGAGAAGAGAAAAACTCGCGGTAAACGAAATCGTAGAAATAAACAGAGATGCGATGCAGACTTTACCTGGGAAATGAATTTTTACAAAAAAAGCGGAGGTATTAAGTTTCATTCACTATACAGATGTGGAGAACTGCCCGGATAAATCTGGTTAAAGAGAACTCTCCCGGTGTGTTTACTCTATTCTTCGCGTCTGGAAATATAATTTCTGGGAATCGCCTTGTTTTGTTTTTAACCCTCTGTCATGAGTATTCATTTTTAATTCAACTATATAAACACTCGTTCTTACGCTTACTAAAAATAATTCCTGCGTAAGGTTTTTTTCCTTCCCGTTTATCGTTTGTTTCGGTAAACGATACAGTAACATTTCCTCAAACGTACGAAGAGTAACTGCCTCTTCTTCTTTCAACAACTATACTTTTCAATTTTAAACACCACTTCCGGTATGTCTTCGCGACTGTTTGTGTTTTCTCTCCTTCTTTCTAAATGCTACCTTTGAGCCTGTATGGGTGATTTTAGCTTATATAAGAGTAGTTTTAAGTAGTCTAAAAATTATAAGAACCGACCGAAAATCGGATAGCGTGAACTATGCATAGCGGGTATAAACGCGTTGTTCACAAATTCGACCTTGGTTGTTCAAGAATAGTAGGATAACACAGTCAGAACCGAAGTACAATCCTAAAAACGCTTTATGGGGCTAAGTTTGTCAAGGAGGAATAAAATTGGCCGATTTTAGTGACTTCTGAAGTTGATCACTAAGTACTTCCTGGTTAGACCATCCCCAGTTTACCGACTTACCGCAACAGAACGGTTCACAGGCCAATGTCAACATCCCTAAATTCGGAGGGACCACGTAACCTGTCAGAATGTCTTCCAGGAAGAATGACAACTATGCGAGGCATCAAGAGAGTTTAATGTATTGGAGAAGATGAAAAAGATTTCCAAAACCTGCACCCTGAAAGAAGCAGTGGCAGATTTCAAGGTCAGCGCCGGACAGTCAGAATGCCAGTCCCATGAAGAGGAAAAAGATTTCGTACTTCGTCAGTTGACCAAGATTTCACAGCCTCTGCCGGCTGAGCTTGATGACACACGATCGCAGAATTTCACCGATATATCGACGGAAGAACCCCTACAGATGGACGTGCACTGGCACCACGGACGAAACACCCACGAACTCCGATATGCCGGAAAATAGACCAGAGATCGGTGAAAAGTCTGTCCCAGTGAAGGCGACTGGCCGAGCTGCTGCAGCTCTGTGTGGCTGACAGAACCAAGTTGAAGCCGATGGTGATAATTGAAAGAGAATTTAGAAAGGTTTAAGCGTGGATGGGTGAAGGGGGCCGAAAGAGGTGTGGAATTTACAGCCCAGTGGATTATAAAAGATGAGTCTACTCATCTGGGACACGTTCAGCTCTCATCTAGAAGATGAAGTCGTCATTGAAGTTCGACTGCATAACAGCGACATCGCAGTGGTCCCAGCCGTATTACCAGCGTATTCAGCCATCAGATGTCTGCGTCAACAGGCCTTTCAAGAACAGCATCAGAGAGAGGTGGAGCAACTGGATGCTGGAGGGAGCGAAGACACACACCAAGGGAGCCCGGCGTTAACGACATCGTGTCAGCGGGTTGTAGATGCTTGGAATGAACTCAAAACCGACGCTGTTGTTAAATTATTCTTGAAGTGTGGAATCTCGAATTTACTCGATGGTGCAAATGACGGTGGAATGATGACGATCGGTATTTACGATGTTGTTCGGCCAGGCGATTGGGACGAGTTACTCAATTCTTCAGGTGACGACGAAAGTGATCCATGTGGATTTTAATGAGCAGTTCAGTGCTAAAAACCTTTTGGTTTATTGTGCTAATTTAATAAATCTCTCCCCCTTTTTGCCAATTTTGGGTTGGATATCACTGGTTTTTGTTCTGGTCCTTATTTCATATGTTGTGGACCCAAACCGAGCATCTCTTCCACCCTTTCAAAAATGTTTTTCATTTATAACTGGACTCCTAAATTTAAGCCATAAAAATTTGTCTTAAAATTAGACTTTTATACGAGTATATGTCATATATATAACAAATATTAAATTGCATTAATATATCAATAATGGAAAAAGATCTTCGTTTTTTTACCGAAATCGGAAAATGTCTTTGAAGGAAGAAACATATTGATAAGCTACATGGTATGAAAACAACATCAACTTTATTAAAAAATTATTATTATTATTAGTAGTAGTAGTAGTCTTGATTTCAATATCGCTTGCTGATTATTTTTTTATACTTTTCAAAGATTCTTTAAAATACTGTCACAACCCTGATGATATCGAATGGTCACCTGGTTCACTGATAACGGACCAGGTCGTCAAAAAAAATCGGTCCAAGTTCTGCTGTTTTGACTGATCAGGTGTGACAGGCCTAGGATCGCTGTTACCTGGGATTTATGTATGGCACCTTGTCATTTACAGAAGAGCGGCGGCTCCGACAGGTGTTCGAAAATATTCACGTTTTTCTGTCTGTCGGTGCTGCTGTGTACAGGAAGGAGAAACTATTTACTTTTTTTAAAAAAAAAATATTAAGCGGTCGCAAGTCATGCAGTAAAGTTCCGTGGGGTTCCGGCTTTGTTGTTGTTGTTGTTTGCCCAGAAAATGGCGTCAGGGGGCACGGCTCCTTCGAAAAGCCCAAAGTCCGCCCGCCTTCTGTGCCCGAGAAGGCAGGAACTGGTGCCAGAGTCTGGCGAGCCCGACACTGTCGCGTTGTCGGCAAGCACTTCCCGCGTGGCTAGCATCAGCGACAGACAGCATGTCCGAGCTGAAATACTTCAGGGGCGGGACAGAGAAAAGCCCTTCCCGCTATGATTCGTCGAACTTCCTAACTGAGGCATTTATTCTTCACACCACCACCCACACTGCTAGCGAAGTTTCAGCCACCACCCAACCCTCAGAGAGAGACGTAGTTGCAGCAGTAATTTATTACAGCGATATTTCCTTTATTTTTCTGTTATAATATCACATTGCGAAGTTTGCCAAAAGAATCCTAAGTCTTCTATGTTAATGTGCCAGAGCTATTCCTCGCACAATTGCCCACACACGTAAGTCGCTTACATCTCTGTACTGGCGTCTTGCTTATATTCTAAATTGATGAACTCGTGTGTGTGCGTGCGTGTGCGTGTGTGTGCGTGTGCGTGTGTGTGTGTGTGTGTGTGTGTGTGTGCTGCCTAAGGCAAATATCGCGATACCCTCTCTGTCTTTTCCTGAATAGCAGACGATAGCTGATGGTGTCTTGTTGGATGACAGGAGAGATTCTTCCAACCAAGCAGATAAGTAAATGTCAGGAACATTAAGGAAATCTGCGACGGTGCTGGAAACAGGATCTGGATGTGTGTTGAAAAGATAAGTGCAACGTCTCGTCGGACTCCGTCCGGATGAGATGTCAAAGAGAGGAAACTATAGCAAATGTTGTTGTTGTTTTTGTTTTCCATTGTTTCGATTTTTTTATTTATATAATTTTTTTTTTTTTGGAATTTCATTATTTTAATAGATTCAATTTAAGATAAAAATTTTAAAAAAAGGAGAAAAAAAACATTGTAGAGAAGTATTTTCCCTCTCTCCTCCTCATTTGCTCCCGTATTAAAGTTTCATTCATTTTAAAAAAATTGGTTTTTGGTAATACGACGAACGAAACGTTCTTCCCTCTGCCCTGCACGGATCAGAGAAACACGGAAAAACAAAGAACACGACAAGGTCAAGAGAAGAATGAGAACTTATTTGGAAAGAGTTCTAAGTCGAATCCGACACCTCTCTAGTGATGGGAAACCCACGGTGCTCACGAGAACTTTTGACTCCTTTGATGTGAATAGATAACACCTTTTTTTTCTTTCTGTGTCAATTATGAATCGGTAAAGGACCATATCAAAATCCTAAGGGAATCAATCAGATTAAATGTTTGTCGCCTAAAACTCCCCTTACCGTAATCATATTGACGCCAGGGGGGGTCAGTGAGGACCGAGTTGTTATTTGCATCGGTTCTTTCTTTTTAAAACTCACGTTGTGACGGGGAAGTCGGAGGAAGAGGGTGAAACCATAAACAAAACATCCCGTCGTCTCAGAGTGAACCTGTAACTTGGAGGAATAAACGAGTTAACAGGGATTTTCAGCCCCACAGAGTAAGAGCCAGAGTTGTATCTTCGTTGGAGACCGACTTGGTTTCGTGAACCTCCCATAGCCTCGTTTCCCCTCGCTCTCCTGCACCATTCCGTCGGAGAAGAGGCCGTCTCCGGTTTCCTCTAAGAGGAGCTAAAAGTGGGGACTCTCATTCCTTGGTGAAGACATACAAGTGCCAGGCTCTACGAAGCGCGGGGATGGCAACGGTTGTTAGTGATGATGATGGCAGATTGCAACCTCAGAATGGATAAGTATTACATTAAACTGTGGTGACTTTAGATTCCTAAGACATCCACATGAAAATTAACTTTGCGTTAAAAAAGGACGAAGAGAACTTGGATTCTCCGCGGAGAGAGCAGCAAGAGCAACTTCCTGCTGCTCTACGCCGGACAGGCCTCCGGACGGTGTAGCTCCCAGCTTGCTTCGTCATTCTTTGCCCGCCTGCCCTCCCCCTCCACCTTTTCTGTGCCGGTTCTTTTGTGTAACGAATACAAAACACGGGTTCTCCTCTGCATCCTCCTCTCGGTGAAACACCGTCAGGGTCTCGTCGGCGGGTTTTTTTTAGGGGTCAACTTCCATCCCTGACAAAGAAGGCAGCCGTGGCGTAGGCGGGTAGTGTTGCGATATAATAGCTTGCCAGGCTGTTTGTACACTGTTATTATTCGTCCATCTCGCCATCTGCTGCTGACGACTAATCAGTACACAGAACGGTCGATCCTTAGATGTATGAGCACAATTAGGGAGTTCGGCGGGGGATTCCCTAGAACGTATCCAGGTTTCGAACGTCTTGAATACACAGAACGATTAACAGATTAACAACAGTAAATCTACCCAGGTTAGATTGTAGACGTTGAAGGTCTGATTAACAGTTTTCATGTCATTGAAAACTTTAGGGAGCCTTAGGGATCCACGATGGCTGATTCTTTCGATGACTTAAAGTTTTCAGTTCAGTTTTTACATCAGAAGGGAGAAAGGAAAAGAAAAAAAAAAGGTATTTATTAGCGGAATTATAGGCGGAAGGAACGGAGCGCGTGAGGGCGGTAGATGTTAAGGGGGATGGCTAGAATCATCATTTTAAAATTATACTGATCGGCCATATTTCGGGAGCTTCTCTCGGCCCCGGCGACTTCTTTGTAATATTTTTAAAAAGTCTCTGCTGGGAACATTCCGAAAAAAAAACGTTAAGTTGTTCTCTTTTTTTCGTCTTCTTTTTGTTTTGTTTTTTTATACATAAAACTATTATTGGCCAAAATTTCTCTCGGATCATCTTCCCGATCTTCTTCTGTCTTCCGTGCGTGGAAAGACAAAAAACGCCAAGGAAAACATCGGAGACAGGGTGTGGCACCCGCCCGTGTACTGGCCGTTTTCTGCCAAGGTGCGAGCGAAGTGTAGCCGAGTATCTCGTGACGTACGATAGGGGCAAGCGCTATCAGGCGGACGGCCACGGCACTACGCTTCCTCTCGAAAGTTCTAGAAAGATTGATGCACGACACGACACGACACGGGGAGAGAGAAAGAGAGAGATTTCTTTTCCAGAAACAGTTTAGACGGATGGCCCAATCGATTTAATGCAGGGAGCATTGGGACTTCCAGAATAAGTATTTTTCTCATAGCTGCGTGTGACGCGTTGCTGACAAACTGGAAGAGGTGGTGATTTACGAGCGGCCTGAGGTCACAAGGCGACCGTCGCTTGATCAGTCACTGGCGTAGATAGATGTGGTGCAGGCCGGACGTTTTATTTAAACGGGAAGCTGGGAACTAAACTATTTCTCTCCCTGTGTGTCAGGCGCTCATAACTTACTGAATTTCGAAAAGTCAGTGTTTAAAGATACATAACGGTATAAGTCATCTGATGCCTATATCTGATCCATGACAGAACGTGAAGAGTACGATTGGCGTTGCAATGCCCGTCAGTGCTGTGTTGGGTAGGAAATCTGCGCTTGGGTTCTGTTGTTAATTTTGCATCGTGCGCACAACAGCGGAGTGCCACCCGAGAAAGATAGAGAGCAATTATCATAGTCTTACATTTTCTGGGCAGCTGATGTGGCAGGCACTTCATAAAGCATCTTAACAATAAGCTACCGCCCCCCCTCTTCTTGTTGATGAAAATAGCCAAAGAACTTTCGTTTCATGCACGACAAAAAACAGGTGCTTTCTTTCGTTCGTCGAGAGGCATCTTATCAGGAAGAACCGAGAGTTATCTTTCCCTGTTGGCTCGCCGGGGGATCTGACGTTCGCTGGCGATTGGCTCAGGGGATGTAATCTCCTGGCCGACAGATAAGACATAATTGGACAGGTGCGAGAAGGACAGATGGTAATCTCTTCACGCGTAGGTGTTATACGATAACCTTAGGCTAAGCAACACGAGGCCCGCAATGCACCCAGCAACTGGCTTTAAAAAAAAAAAGAAGAAAATCTAATAACAGTGGTCCAAAGCTATGTCACAAAATATCTATCACACGTCTTGGATTATCTCCGCTTTATCTTAGATGGGACGTTTTTGTCCGTCTGTCGCAGTTTAGTCTCGTGGGCTCTGAAGATAGGTCGGAATCCGAAAGTAAATGGGGATGGCTATCCAATAACAAGCTTGAATATTGCTGTTGTGATAACAAAGTTAACTCGATGCTAACTAAAAGCAAGGAAAGCAACTTCAGCTAATATAATTAGAATCGTTTAATTAGTTTTGAAAACGTGCATATCGCAATTAGCTGCACTGTGTGAAATTCAAAACTGTAATATTGAAGGCGTGTGTTTGGACTATTAGTCACAGATGACAGAGACTGCTTACAACAGCTTCTGGCGCCTCTATGACATTCTGCGTTGCAATAATCCAACTGACGGCGTCATTTCTGCAGAGATGAATGAACTACAGTGCGCTGAGATAATAATCGATAATCCATTTGCGGCTATAGATCTCTCTCTCTCTCTCTCTCTCTCTCTCTCTCTCTCTCTCTCTCTCTCTCTCTCTCTCTCTGCACTGCAGTTGTCCTTCCAAGCATTTTCCTCAGTCTCTGTTCATTTTTAGTAAATTCTCGTCTCGCAATACGCCAAGAGATTCACTGAGGTCCATAAAGTTTTCGAATATGTCACTACCATTCATCAATCGGCTTCTTTTCCAAAATGATCCAATAGTTATAAAAATATTATTAATTAAATATTCTAAGCAGCTATCGATGCTTCAGATTCCGCTATCTTGTGTCGAAATGAGAGAAAATAATGAAGTCATATGACAAGAGCATGTAACACGAAATTTCGCACAACTATGACGTACGAGTGTTATGTTTGTTTCTTTTTCTTCTTCTTAACAGAAGAGCTGCGATGTCTGTCAGGCGCATAAAAGAAATGATCGAAAGTTTACATACTCTGAAATTTCCTAATAAATTTATGATTTAGATAAAGTGTTTGGAAAAAATGGTCATTGTCGTGGAGTCCTTTTGGTAACGAAAGTTATACCATAGTAATTTGATGATTAAAGCGAAGTTTTGTTGTTTGAGCTACTTTTATACCCTTCTGAATACCAGGGTAAATAAACGTACAAATAGTTAAATGAAATATGGAAATCGAGGTTAATCGTTGGCGGCGCTCGCTCAGAGGCGACCTTTTCGCTTTCCTCTTTTTGGCAGTGTTGTGAGGAGCACGCGATGTCTCCGAATGAGGGGTCCAACCACGCCGGTTTTCGAATATCGTCAACCTCAGCAGGAAAAAGGACCCAGAAATAACTAACTCTTCTTATTAGTAATGAGGGGGGAAACGAGTACGCTGGAAAAATCTAGCTGCGCAGCTCAGGATAATAATGGAGAAGAGTACAGAAGTCATTCCAAGCAGCACGGAACTTTCGAAGGATGAATTGCGACAACCAGCCACCAAAACAAGCGGGAGCGTTACCATAAGTCACCACTCCCCTCTCTCCCCCCCCAAAAAAAAGAGAGCACTGGCGACTGTATAGAACAAAAGCAAAAGCAACGGCTTAAATCCAAAACGACAGCGAGTTTAAAATCGACGCCTAAATCGTCTTTCGTCCAGTGGAATTGCAGTGACACTTCAACAACCTACAGGCGTCGATGCGAGACGGACGTGGATTGACTGACGCGAGCCCCGAGTCAGCTGATCGCTCTTCGTTCAGTTCTTGAGTAGATAGATACTGGGAGTGAGATTCGCTATTAAAAAGTAATAATAAGGCAGGCAAAGAAAATTCTCGAAACATTATTTTGGTGATGCAGAAGCCTAACGATTAATTTCATGTTTGGAGAGACGTGACAGCAAATCGTACATTCAAACGCATAACTTTGAAGTAACAAATTCCAGGCATTTAATTTGATATAGAATTTCTGTACGATAACAGACTGAATTTAAATTCATTTGATAAGGCAACCAATCCTGCACCCATTTCCAAATTTGTTTATTGGATGTAAATATTATTTGATTCTGTCTTTTGAAGTTGGCAGTAAAGACAAACCGATTCACCAACTTGCGTCCTGAATTTCAGTTGCCTCGTAATCTCTTCTTTATCAGTTCTGACCAACTTCCCTCAGCCGTCAGCCGACCAACATCATTATCTGATACACGTGAAACACGTCACTGCGAACGATACGAAGATGCTGGAAAGAGGACTAATGATTCACGTCTTCGCTAGCAGAATACTCTCTCCTCTCTCTCTCTCTCTCATCGTTTTAACCTTTAACCGAGATTTTAAAAATTAGTTTTTGCCCAGAAGGCTAAAATAATTATCACACATCTACTTCGTTGGTGTTCGTGATAAACAAATCAGTTCGGGCATGTCTGCCTTATTTTCGTCTGATAAGTAAGCGACATAAACAGTTTTCGGAAAATTAGCCAGTGATATAATCGAACAATTCTAAGTTTTCCTTGAACAGACCCAGATTCTGCTGATGTACACGATTTTCCCTCTGAACAGAAGAACTTTATTCATTATAGCAATATAACGGAATTCGTTTTGGCCATCTGCTGAACACACACCACTATTTTCTTCTCGAGACATTCCCCAAACTGCATAGCAGTATCAAGGTTGTGAATCAGTGAAACCATGTGCAGATTTATAGGCTTCGTAGCGCCAACCAGACTCCAATATTGTGATGAAGATAGGCCGCGATCTCCTAACGAAACCACGTCAGATTTTACACCAGAGAGAGAGAGAGAGAGAGAGAGGAGAGAGAGAGATGGAGAGAGAGATGAGGAGAGGAGAGATGGAGAGAGAGAGAGAGAGAGAGGGGCCCGCTTCCACAACTGAAAAAATTTATGAGCTTGCATCGCTCAGGCGTAAAATGTTATTACACACGCGGTTTTTCGTGATATTTTTTGTTTGCCAACATTTATATTGAAATTCGATAATGAAGTTGGCAAACCACCAATGTGAATCATCTCCCCCAAGCACGAGATCATCCGTGAGGCCTCTTGGTTAGATGGCGTTATTGCTCGACATTTGAACAGACCTGGTCTTGTAATAAGACGACACGTTTTAAAAAAGTGTTTGTATTTTGTGTTTTTTTTTTCTTTTCCGAAGCATTTTATGGATTTGAGTCGTTTAAAAAGATGGGAAATCTTTTATAAACTTAAGCGAGCCCACGGTAAGCCGACTACGAAATTTGTCCACCACCCCGTACCCCAACCGGCCGCAGCCACAGCGATCCTTCCGGCATAGGACAGAAAAGGTGGATGGGCTTTTGTTTTAATTAAGAAAAAGCAACCGTCTGTCGTCTGGCCAATCGTTCTTGTCTCGTATTAACACGAAGCGAGATTACCCTCTGACAATGATTCAAGCTACATTTCCCTTTTACATGTGTACTCCTAGCGCGGCGAAACGCTTAGCCATTTCCCAAGACACGGCATTCCAAGTCTCCATCCTCTGTCCAGTGTGTATTCTTGTCTCGCAGTTCACCCAGGACGCCCAGACCGGACATCGCTGTTTTATTTATACGCATTCCTTTTTTTTTTTCATTTAAGAAACGAGAAGTCACGAGCAACAAAACGATTTTGAGCTTGCATTCAGGTTGTTAATGATCACTTGTGGAAACTTCGATAGTTTCCTACACCGTGTGTTCGTTAAATGTCTACTCGCAATCAATCTCTCTTGCTTTTCCGCGCGAGGCCGTTATCTGAGTAGACCTTCCGGGAATTAATGGGTAGACGTTGTTGGCCCCGGATTTAGCCACGCCGGCGGAGACTCCTTTCCAACCAATCACGCCATGCCCCATCCGTCCACGTGTGGGCCAATCGTCTAAGAAGTCGGGATCTCCCGTTGCGTAAAAACACTTCGAATTTCTCCACGATGACGCTAACAATAACAAACGAGTAGAAAGGTTCTGACGCCACCCCTTCGGAAAGACCACACGTGCGTTTCCAGACAGGTCCACTGACGAACCTTTTCTGTTCCTCTCCTCTCCAGCAGACGAATCGATTAAGAGTTCTCGACTTAAGTGATTAACTGGGCGGCTGATTAATGGACTGGATAAACAAATATCCCGTCGATCGACTCTAATAGCTAGATTCGGCTTGTTGTTCGATATCGATCAATTAATAATTGCGCGAGCGAATAACTGGCTTTATCGAGTGAGTGATTAACTATTGGCTTCCTGACCTTTAATGTTCGAGCGTCTGCTACAAACTAGACCGTTATATCGACTTTAATAACTGCAACGAAGAACCGACCGGCCGTGTCGACGAGGTGTTTACATGTCCATGCAACTATGAGAGATGACACGTAAATATAGTATTTCGGGATTTTTGTTGTTCCTCATTAAAGATGAAGTAAGGATGAAATTTCGTCCAGTGTAAACATCGCATATATCTCCTTGTTTTGACAGAAACAGGGTAATGTCAAAGACAACAATTAAAAAGAGTTTTATACTCTGGCCATTCCTAAAATCACTCTGGGAAAAATAGGGGTGTGTGTGTGGCGAAACTGCACGTGGGAAGGATCGGATTCTATTACTAGGTGTGACCCCTTGACATCTGAAAGTGACAGAATTATAGACTCCCGTCGTTTATCGCCTTCGAAGCCAAAGACCCACTGGGAAACATATTGGCTATTTTTATAAACCATTTTATTCTATTTTCTGGTGGTCATTTGCTTCAGCCAGGAATATCGCAAACTTTAATACAGAGACGTACGTCACTGGAGTGGAGTGTCGACACAGCAGTACACCGACTTAAACCCCGTGAATATCGCTTTGCTCAGCTGCAGGTACCGTATTCTGACAAGATATCTTCCTACACAGACTAAAGTATAGATAAGATGGATCGGCGAGTGAGTGGGGTTGCGGTGGGGAGTGGAGTGGTATGAGAGAGATAGAGAGAGAGACAGGCTTGAATTGAGCCATTTTCCGGTGTCGGCACGTGGCGCTATATCCGCTTTGCCAGAGGGGAATCCATCAGACAGAAACTGGGCAGCCGTCTACGAAGCTAAGGGTAAAAACAGAGAGAGAGAGAGAGAGAGATGATGTGCAGAGCGAACGAAACACGTGCGTGACACTCAACTTGGCAGCGCCATTCGTCCACACGCTCAGTCTGGCTCCTCACCCCAAAGCCACTGACAGAGACAGCTGCCGAGATGTGGCGTACACGAAGCCCACGGTAAGTTACACCTGGAGGCGGGAGTTTTGCTTTGCCTTAAAAATCGATGCTTGCAAAGTTCCGTTTTTTTTTTCCGTCATGTAATCGCCCCCTCCCCTCCCCCAACACACGCACACACACACACACACACTCACACTCACACTAACACCAGACCAGTCAGTGGAACGGTAAGAGCCCCGAGTCGGGTTTTCTCTCGTAACCGACAGTTCGGCTAACTCCCGTTCGTTACGTCCTTGGCCGACAGCTGGTCTATTTTACACCGGTACTTCGCGCCGTCTGCAACACATGGATGGTGCTGTTGGCTGCACTCGACGGTGATACCACGCCGCATTACTTCCACGGTTGGCTGGGCTCATTATCACCGACCGGCAGAAAGGTCGCAGCTGCCATCCCCGTCGATTACATTCATCCCTTTCGGGGAGACAGGGTTTCTTTCTTTGCCGAATGCTGGCAAAATTCGCTGCCACGTGAAAATGGTTTTGCTTCACGGCTTCCAAAGTCAGCTGAGTTCTCCCAGCATTTCGCCATCACCCAAAGACCGCGTTTTTAAAACAGGGGCTTTGCTTATCTTAAATCAGTCAACCATAATCAAATGAACGCGCGGTACGAATGTTCATTCATGCGTGTGGCCAGAGTGCGCTCACCAGTAGCTAATTTTTAAAGCGGTAGATACACTGTGACGCGCGCTCTCTACCGGCATTTTCTCGAATCACCGTAGAAGTGCACGACCGACCCTACTTCCATGTTCTACGAGCAGTGGTAACATTTATTTATTATTTTTTTTAAAGTCAACGTTGTTTCGTTCCCCTCTTTTATTTGCCTTCGATTTAAGTGATTTTAACTAAGAAATACGAAGGGAAAAGAAGACATCAATCAAGGCATCGCGAGAAAGAGGAGACGGTTTCTCAACTATAATACAACAGGAACTCACCGGCCATGAAAACATGAAGGGCAGACGAATAATGTACGGTCCCGGGTCGTTCCGCCTGTTCCTCAGCTTGAACGTACTCGAACCCAGAACAGGCGTCATGGTGTCTCCGAACGTACAGGTGGAGTGCAGCGGAGCCGGGTTCTGGTAGTGCATGAGGCAGATGCTGAAGAACGTCCTGCATTCTTTCGTGCAGGGGGGCAAGCTTTTGTCCCCGTCGCAGCACGTGCTCATGTGGGTGACGGCCTTGCTGTTGTACAGTGACGTGATCTCGATTTCGAACACTCCCGAGCATCCCACCTGGAAACATGAACAGAAAGCAGATGCAGAACATCATCAACAACAACAACAACAACAACGACGATGCTTCGTCTCTAATGCTCAGGCCTGTCACTCCAGATTTTAAAAGCTGTTATAACTTTTAATCTCTTGTTATTTTAATTACTTCGCTATGGTATTTTAAGGATGCCTCCATGACGTCAGCATTACAAACAGTTGTCTTGTCGGCTATTGTGTTGGTAACTGATGAAGGGCGAAGGATACGGTCGGTACAGCTGCTGTGGTGCGTGCCGTTCACAGACATGGAAAAGTGGACCTTTAATGCGAAGCAAACAAAACTTAATACAAGTGATTTTGAAGATGGAGGAAAAAAACGGGGAATCTGGAATTAGTGTGGAAGGGGCAGGCGCGCGTGTTCCAGGACACAAGTAGGATGCTTATCCGACAAAGGATCAATGGCGGGCTGGCAACCAGTAGAAAGGGGGCTCGCTCGGGCGTTCCGCGTGCAAGTCGGTCCGGAAATTGGGCCGTTGCAGACCCGAGGCCAGGGAGAAGCAAGCGAGTGGGGTGGGCGGTTCTGTCTGGGAATACGGTAACTCTGGAGAAGAAAAGCACCTGCGTTGTCGTGGACTATCGTCCGCACCACATAAAATCCCGTGAAACAGCTTCTCTGTCTAAAAAGGAGACGAGGGAAAACGCCGCTTATTCCGAACTCTAGCCCATGTCAGACTCTCCGCCATTAATCGACCGCCAGGAAGCAGACCGTCTGGACGGGGGGCGCATTCTACACTATCGACCAATCCACCACTGTTAGTAGTAAAAAAAGACTGCACTGGTGATCTGCTTGTGTGTAAAGATGGGCAACACAGCAGCTGCTACTGTTGTGGAAACATTTCTGAATGAACTGTATAGTCATGGGCTAGAAAACAATCTTTTTACTACGAAGCTGTGGTTTTCTTTTTGGTGGGGATGTGATGGCCCTTATAAATCAGACTTCCAAGGAGTTAAATTGGAGCATGGCAATGTACTCTCAAGATCAGACAGCAAAATTTCTTTCGGAAATTGAGAGACAATATTGAGAGTCGTATGTTTACAACAAGAGCTCCTCACATTTCTTCAGGCGATGCCACTCAGTCAAACAGAGAAAAGTACAGTCAAATGACTAAAAATTCCAATGTCCATGTGAACAATTCAGTTCAGGGCTTTCAAGAATCCGTGATCGTTGGTGACTGCGACAGGGTCCCAGGAGACCTTCGGCCACTTAAAGCAGCTGTACCTACTTTGATTACTTCAACAGCAGAATGTGAGTGGTTGTTCAGCGCCAAGGACATTACCATCTCACCTGTTCTAAACTTATACTACTAAAAGCAGCATCAAGTTTGATGTTCATCTTTTTGGTCGGCCCTCCGCTGGATTATGTCTAATCCAGAACACTACGTAAAACAATGGTTGAAAGCTCGCGTCGTCGTGCAGACTACATACGCTTCTTGTCCCACAAAAACATTGAACAACGAGAACATCTGGAAACTGTTTTCGAAGGTGGGGGGGGGTCAGCCTTGTATGTATTTCCCAAACCTTCCCGCTCTTCCTTCCCCACTCCAAGCTCTGATAAGACGCCATCATATAGTATCTTAATCACTGTGTGGGGTGTTAAAAGATTTGAGTTGATGCCACATTAACCAGGTCAGCGACGTCACTGAAAGAAGGCGGATATATTAGCTAAGAGTGTCGTAGAGCAGGGCTCCTAGGGGCCCTCGCGGTGATTACTGATGTACTGTCAGCATCGTCATCGTGTCTATCTTCCGCTGTTGCCACAGTTCTTTATTATTTCATCAAAGTTTGCAATCGCTACTTTTACCGTGAAAAAAACTTATTATTTATTTATTTCATCTTATGACAATTTTTCATTTACGGACACATAAATACACAAATAAAGAAAAAAGATTATGCAGGGGCGATCAGATTCACCCCCACCTTTCCGGTATTCAGCCAATCCAAACAGCTTTATTCCGCCGTACGAACCAGCTCTGGGAATCTGTTTCCAATTTACAAGGCTCCATAATTCGTTGGTGACCGCGGTAAAGAAGCCAACAGACATCCTCCTTACAGAGCTTCGGCCGACCGCGCCGGAGGCCATGGGGCCGATATTAACCCGGATGGGTGTCGGATTGCGTATAGTCTTTTTCAACTAGGAAAAATAATGATAATTTTTTTTAAAGGTCGGAAACGGAAGAGCTGACCAATTTTCCCATTTCTGTCGGCCAGGCTCTAATCGTTTACAGGTGGGAGCCGACCGGAATAAGATCAACAAATTACCTCCTCGGGGTGGTGGGGAAACAGACGGACAGCTCTTTTCTATTATTTTTATCTTAAAATTTCAAATTAAGAACAGGTTCTTTAAAAAATATATATATTATTCGACATTTTCTATTATATATATATATATATACATCTTCCTATTTTTATTGATTGATGATGTGAATAAAAATGAAGTTTCAATTTAGGTTACGGATCGTTTTTGTAATTGATTTTAAAACAATCGATTTTCCTGTTTTGAGCGCCCTCACCTGATCTTTCAGACGTGCGGCGCCCGAGCCGCCACTCGGCTCGGGGTGGGTGGGGAAGGGAGGGAGGACGGATGCTACAAGTTTCTCTCTGCCTGAGCCATATACTTCTGGAAAATTTACACGCAAAAAAAAAAAAAAATTAAATATTCATATACTGATACTATTTAATACGAACCTGGCCCTTTTCGCTAACCTTGAAATATTCTAAGGTGTTTGTTTGTTTTTTTTTTAAATATTTAATTAACTGATTTGGTTTTGTTTACTATATCATATAGGGGAAAGCCACCGGAACTAGTCCAGGCACATGACATCGATTCTGACCTCGTATACATAACCACATGGCGTCATTATAGCCTCCTCTATACGCAACCGCGTGACTAATTCCCCACCCCCCACCCCTATCCGTTTGACTAGGGATTACTGGCTCTGAGACTAGTTCCGATGTCCCCTATATTAATCAATTCAAGGCTTTAGTGACCAAACTGTGGTTTATGGAAATCCAGTGAATAAGAAAGTAATAGAAGGGGGCGTAGAGCAGTAGAGTCTTTAGAACAGTTAACAGACGGACGGCACTGATTGGCAGAAAACCCGCCCTCACAAGGAATTCGCTAAATAAGGCTTCAGCAATCATTAAACTCAGAAGTGCTGGCGAAGTGACGGCTTCTTCCATTTCTCAGTGCGCTAGAAGACAGACCAGATGAGACAAAAATAGATCGCCATGCACGTGCGCACTCGGTGCGATCTTGATTAGATAATTTAACAAAAAAAAAAAAAAATGTTGTATCCTCAAAAGACAAAAACTTTGGTTACAGAAGGAAGGTAAAATGATGTGGGGACGGGGAGGGTAGAATCGGTTTGAGTGAATTATCCAAAAATAACCCTAACCCTGCATCTATTGTAGGGAAATTAAATATGCTGCTAGGAGAGATATCAAACAAGTGGCGTTGTTGGCAACACTCGCCTACCGCCACACACCTCTAGCTGGAAGCCGCCCCATCTTGGCTCAGTCGTCTTGAGTGACCCGCTATATTTCTGCAGACGCGCTTATTTTCCTGTCCGGTTGTGAAATGTCCGACCAGAAGGAGCCACACTCAGCGCCCCAGACAAGAAGTTGTTCTGGCCAAGCACAACATTTCCCCTTCCCCCATCCCACCGTATTCTCCAGACTGAAACACAACCATAAAAAAATGGAAAGAGATTTTAGCATTGGCAACCATCATCCAAGATGAGACCCGGACACCGAAAGCCATCACCCAAAAAGAAAAATAGCAGAGATGCTTAAGGAAAATGGCAGGACCTCCCTGGAATCATTGGGTTTAGTCAAGAGGAGACAACTTTCAAGACTCTTGTGCTGAACGCAATTTTTCATCGAAATACAGTGCATAACTACTGCCTCCACGCAGTAGCGTATCAGTCATATGAGGACCTACATTTCTACTTCTATTAAAACAGCCCAAAAACTGAAGTATCTCTCTCTTTGTCTGACAAAGTCTTCAAAGATGCGACTAGCAGATGAAGCCAAAATATAAATATACCGACTGGCGTAATTCTCTTTCTTTTATTGCCAATAACAGGAAAACGCTAACTTTTTTCCCGCGCAGGTAGTTATCGTTCAATTAGAAACACAACAAAAGACAATACAAAATCTCCCCAGTCCATCCGTTGTTTTGTTTTTCTTTTTCCAAAGAAAAGCAAGCACAGGTTCCAGCAGCTGGTTTCTCGATGAGAAATTAGACTGAGATCGGGTTCATGCGCTTTCCAAACCAGACCAGAGTAATAAATCCCCTGAACAACACCACCGGGTACAGGGAGGTAATTGGTTGCCTCTGCCCTCTTAATGAATATAAACAGAAACAAATGTTTCACCATGACGAACCAGGAAGTAGGCACTTCAGCGAGGCACCGCTCTCTTTTCAAAAAAAAGTCTGTTCAGTTCCGATAAGAAAAGATTTTTAATTAATTAATTTTCTATCTCTCCCCCCCCACCCACTTCTGGAAACAGCATTAGCCGACCGGCATAACATTTCGCCGACCAGGAAGATAGTTTACCTGTCCGTCTATCTCACAGATTGGGCCGCACGAAAAGAAATCCAAACTTATCCAATGTGCACTCAATCAAATTCAAGCTACAAAAATAATTAAAAAAAAAAAAAAAAACGTTTTCATGCAAATTTGCTGGAGATAAAATTCACGAATGGATCACGCGTAACAGTGACTTTCTCGGTGTTGAATGAATACCGAATTATTTCGCACGTTTTCCGGTAGGGGGAATGGAGGGGACCGTTTTATCGTTTGTTTTTTTTTTTTTTTTTCCTACCCATGTTTCCTGTACGGCGGAGGGGGAGATTCGGATTCCGTGACGTTGCATTGTAGGAACGCCTTCTTGTCAATTGGCGTACGGAAATTCCCCAGTTCTTTTACCTCGACGGGCGAATGGCCGCGAAGAGAAAGCCGAAAGAGTTGGAGGATGAGGGAGGAACAGAGACTCTGAAGCTGTAATTCCCCCTGAGATTGGGCAACTTTTCGCCTGATCCTAAATGGAGGACAGTTTTACGGAAACGGGAGCCCCCCGCGGTAGAACAAAGGGCTAGCGGAGAAAAGGACGGCGACTGCGAGGTTGTGCACCAGAGGGGTGCTATCCAACTTGCCGTCTTGGACAATCCCGCTTGCTGGTGTTGCACACCTTGATTGCGCGAACTACTTTCCGCGGTTTTTTGGGAATCACGTAAACGACCTGACAGAGGCCGGGTGGCTGCTGGACTTAGTTGCTGCTGTAGACGAAACAACGGATGCCAAAAAGCTGCTGCGATATGGATATCGTGAGAGTGACGCACGTGATACCCCCCCCCTTTTGCGGACACTCCAACCAAAGTAGTTTGGAATGTGTCTTTTTTGACAGACTGTTTGGTCAGAGACAGCGATGCGAGTCAGACACTGGTGCGTGTGACATACACTGCAGATCTCTTCAGCTTAGTTGGCGATGACTGGGAGAGAGAAAAGTAAACAAACTTGTCATTGCCGTAAAACGGACATTCACTGCCTGGCCCTGCTCTCAAAGCCTGGTTCCTTTATTCACATCAGAAAAGGGCGAAAGTACCTAATGTCACTTCACCGGTGATCCGAATGGGCAACTGCTGGTTAGCTTATTTTTGCTCATTTTCATGCCAGCCATCTCCAGGAATACGTGGATTTTTATTTGACGGGGAAGGGGGTATGTGATGTGCGCGAAGCTGTGGTTTAAGTCGATCAGCAGATGCCACAGCAATAGAACCGTTTGCTCCAAGAATAGTGCCAACTCTTACCGTTCACGAGAAACCAGAAATCAGACCGCATAAATTGGTAGATGATTTGGGCGATTTTTGCCGGAAGCGATGATAAAGTCTTAAACCTCTCACGTGGCAGGTTCTGTATGCCTTTATCACCACGCTGTCACCTTTCTCAAAGCACTCCGAGTGTTCGATCCCAATCAAACCAAATATCTCCACTAGCCATGTGTAATGTGATTCCCATGTTTAAAGGCAACGCCCCCCCGAGTTTAGTGTTTACATCAGTCGTTCTGTCTTTACAAAGATTTCTTGCAACATTAGAGAGGTGGAATCAAGGATGACAACCTTGCGATGTACAACATGCTGTCTCGGAATCGTGGAAAACTAAATACAACCACCGTTTTGTATTCTCAAGTAACAGTCAGTCAACGTCAAAAATTCTAATGAAATAAGATTTAACATCTTCCGATAGCTCTTCTTGCGAAAGTCTGAACAGTCGTGCAGTTTACTGTGTTGGTTGCGAGTGAACTTCCTCACCTTACTGTAGTAAATACAAGCAGTTTTCTTTTGTGTTATTTCCAATCGTCTTCAATAGTTTTCAACTGGGATACATTATTCATACTTAATCTGATTTCCCCCCCCCTTCTTTCTCGCAGACAATACAAAGGCAGTTTTTCTCTCACCTCTTAAAAATCAGATTGTCTTGTAGGTGGATTTTAAGGCACCCATCTTTATTTGTGCTTTAATCTTTATTTTGATTGGCTGCTTACAAAAATCCACGGACGGAAAGGTGGCGAGGCGCACGTCAGGCTTTGTTCCGGTTAGGCCACTATCGTGGTTTGTCTCGCATTTTTTTCTGCCGGCTACGTAAGTTTTTTCCGAGTGCTCCATTTTCTCCGTCCCCCCTCCCCCAACCTCTGCCCACCAACTGTTAATCGGCGACAGTTAGATTCTTTCGTTAGCGCGGCCCGACACAGGGAATTGTTTTTCCTATCCAAAATCGCCTGACTTACAAAATCACAGCATCGATGAAATGGTTCTTCATATTATGAAAGATATCATATAACTCGCAGTGGCTTCTTGCTTTTAACTCTAAAGTTCTCGCGTGATAATGCTTTTTAAGCTTTCCGTGTTGTATTAGTTATTTACTATTTTATAATTTCCAGGATTTAAAAAAACGAGAGAGATGGAGAGGAGAGAGATGACGTCAGACAGAGAGAGAGAGAGAGAGAGAGAGAGAGAGAGAGAGAGAGAGAGAGCTCATCGAGAGAGAGAGAGAGACTCCGTCATTCTCGAATGGGGAACATCTATAGAAAATCGAACTAGAATCTTAACTTAAATCTGATTAAGCAATTTTCGAATTTAACCCTTTTGGTTGGTGGGGGAGAAGAGGAAAAGGAATCGTAGTTATCTATCTAACCACACCAGCAAAACCCAAGTTAAAATAAAATGTCGACTTTTAACCGAATTTGAACTAAAGAGGGAGGTGTCCAAAAAAGCCCTACCATGTTGACCAAAAATACTTGGTAAGTTTCTTATTTTTGGAAACAGGAATTAAAACTTTAAAATGTCTAACAGTGCCGTGAACATTTTTACTAAGAATCGCCGCAAATATCTCTGATCAGGTTTTCTTTTTTGCTTCTTTGAAGTCGTAGAAACCCTAATTTACAGAGTGGGGCCCTCAACTAAATTTCCTGAAAGTATACATATTTTTAAAAAAAAAAAATTGGTTGAAGCAGCACAAAAGAAAAAGTGTTATGATTTATCGATATCAGCTTCATCGTCGAAAGACTTTTTTTTCCTATCTGTTGGTCAATCAAACGAAAACTTGTCACATCAACGTTGGCACGCACGTGTTTCTGCCTATCAAGCCCATCACAGATCCTTATCGGCGAACTGTCTTCTACTTTTTACGAGGTGCTGTGCGCGCGTGCGTGGAGAGAGAGAGAGAGAGAGATCATTAACAGAATGAAGCATTTCTACGCGATAAACAACAAAAAAAAATGGTTAATTTGAATATTGGGTTAGTAGTGGTCGAGATCTAAAAAAAAAAAAAAGTTTGTATTTTTGTTACGATTTTCCTAATTTTTTTTTTTGTAGAATGCAGGTACAGCGGTTAGTTCGGAGAGTATGGCTGTAGTTCGACTCTTTGTTTTATTCTGGTACGAAAACTTACCGGATGAACTTGAATGGTTTTCTGTATTGTTTCGTTCGAACCTTAAAAGTCCTGCAGCACAGTTTCAAACTAAATTAAAATAATTAAATGACCTTTTTTTTTTTATAGTGTCTCGGTCGCTCTGTCTTTTTCGATCTATTTCTTTTCCTTCCTACATTACCCGGTTACCAAGCAACCAGATAAGAGTGAAAGCCTCCGTGGTTAGGAGTTTCTGGTATCTACCAGGCAAGAAATGAAGTTTCCATCCTGGCCGGTTTAGGGACCTTTCCGTCCGATCTTTTGGTCACAAAACATTCTTCTTCTTTTTTATCCTCTGGAAGGAGAAACCCTAATTTTTTTTCATTGACTTTTGCCGCCACGAAGCCAAACACTGTTAAATTGAACAAGTCGGCTGTTCAAAGCTCCTCCATCCAGACCCTCCCAAGCATCACTCGTGAACAGAGGAGGGGCTGTGCTGGTGATGTTTCTGTTTATCGTTCCACTCTAATAGTTTTTCTCTGTCGCTCTCACTCACAGGAGCCTTTAGACAAAAGTTATTTTTACCCTTAAAAAAGAAACCCTGCTATCCATTAACACCCAAGGAAATCGCTCTCACTGCACCATAGAGATGCTGACTGGGGCTTTAGAGAAGACAAGAAGACCGCGGCTGCTGAAGCGTAGAGAGACCCTTTTAACTGGCTGCGGCACGTGCTCCGCTATTTTCCCGACCCCAGAATATAATCGTCTAACGTCTGTCTTCTCTTCTCTTTTTAAAGTAAGCCTAACATAAACAAAGGCCCTTTGAAACTTCCAGGGAAATGTGGATCTCTCTGCCTCTGCCAAACGTTTGAGAAATTTTATTTTAAATAAATAGGTGAACAAATAAATAAACACATTAAGATTAAAGAAGAAACGATAAGATAAATGGCGCATCTGAGAAGAGACGGAGGCGGAATGAAATGCACCATTTGTTTTATCGTTTCTTCTTTCTTCCTTTTGAGTAGACTTCATTTCATCAACGAGACAGGAAAGGGCCATAAAAAAGGAAAGTCCAACTCGCTGTGACAATATTTTGTTTAAAAGCAAACAGAAACAAATTATAATTTGTTTATCTTCGTGATCACGCGGCCATCCAGAGAGCCCCGAGATATATCAGTTACCAACAAATAAATAACTTCGGAGTTAATTCTCTCCTTTTATTATTATTATTATTATTATTATATTTGTTTGTTTTTCATTTTAAAGTCAGCTGTTGCGAAAAGGCTCAGATACGATTCATCTCGAGATATATTGATCATGTTGCATCTTTGGTCGTTCGTTGTCTTGGAAACTCCCTCTGGCTGCAGAAGAAAACCCAACCCAGTTTGTTTGTTGTTGTTTTTTTTTTTTTTTTTATTTAAATGTCGACGATCCACGCATGTGGCTCGCGAGCCGACCGACCGACCGAGACATTCCCCAGACCTGAAACGAGATCTCTGTAATCTGTGATTACTTTAAAGCGGATTATATCTAAAAGCAAGTTTCTTCCCACCCCTCTACCCGCATCCTCAGCCTTATAATGTGGGTCACGGCTCCGGCGGTAAGTAAGTCTACACGTGCGGTTCCATTACTACTTCCATCCGTCAGCTAGTGCGTTGGTATGGGGCGACCACGTGTCTCAGCCTTTGTTCGGTCGTCCGTCCGTCCGTCAGTCAGTCTACCCCCCCCCCCCAACCAACCCAGCTCTATACCCCATTTATTATTTTAGGTCCAAACAAAGTTAACGGTAATAGCGCAATGGTTTAGTATAAAATATTATCGACTGGCCGCAGAGCCAATTCCCTTTGCCCGTCGACGAAAACCGTTGTCAGCGTAAAGCAGATAGCCCTTTTTTTTTGTGTGTGGCAGCCCCTTTGTGAGGAGTCGGCGCTTGATCTGACTGGAATAGAGGCCCCAGTCAGAACCGTTCGTCTCTTCGTCGGAACGAACCGTCGTCGTCGGCCGCTCTCTGGAAGAAGCTCGCTCCAGACTAACAGACGACCGTGATTAGCCCCCCTTCCCTGCCTCTCGTAAAAAAAAAGAGACGGTTTTCTAACTATACTCGTATTTCAACTGAAATACTGGTACGAGTCTTTGTTTTTAGTTTTGAACAATTAGCATATAAAATTACCCTTGTTTCCTGAAACAGCAGGGATGAGGGAAAACTATGCATTTGGGGGGTTCTTTTCTCCCAGAAGCTTTAAAAAAAATGGATTTTGTTGTTTTTATTATTTTTTTTTAACTTTTCAAATTCAATCCTCGAAGCTGTAAAGAAATTTCTACATTTTATTCTGCTTAAGAAATATTTAAATAGATCGCGACGTGTGAAAGCGGTTGGTCCGATGCCGTGAAATAGCACCTTGTACAGGGAAGTGGTCTGTCTGGAAGATCCAACGTGACGTCATGCAGAAAAATGAATGGCGTAATAAAGGTGATCCATTCTTTAGCTGTCCTTCCACCAAAGCTTCGTGAAGGGGTTCACTCAGGTAACCTACCGAAAGTACCTACGATAACTCTTCATTTCTAGATGCTAGCGGGTAACAATTTAAAATGCGGATCTGATGTCTTAACAAAACTCCTTAGCCGCTCGCCTGTTTTGTCTTGTAATCCATAACAGTAACCAAACACTAAACACCTCGTTTCTATTAACCCGATTTTCACCATCAACACTTCTCTCACGAAACTTCAATACATCGGCGAGACAAGATCTATGAGCTACAAGCGTCGTCATAAGTCCTTTAAAATCTTATTACTGATAAGCTGATGCATTAGACTACCTTTTGGTAAGTGATTCTCCTGTAGCTCTGCAGAGTACAGACGTCAACCTAATCTAATATGACCTGTAATTGCCGAGATCTTTTTTTCATCTTCCTTCTTAAAACTGATGTATCTCTATTAACTTTCTAATCGTCTGGAAATATTTAATTAATAAATTTTTTCTTCTTTGAAACACGGGACACAGGACGGGCAAAGGATTGGATGGCTTATCTAAAGACTTCGTGAAACCCAAACCCTGGGATCCGTCGCTTTATCTGATTTCATTCTCAACAACCAGTGTTTAATTTATATTTCTTGTAATTACTATATTATCAGACTTAGTACCGGAGTTTCGTTCTTGGTAGCACAGGCACACAGCACACACACACACACACACACACACACACACACACAACAGCACGAACAAACTTTGCTATTTAAAACCCTGACAACCACGCCATCTTGTATTTCCCAAACTTATCGCTACCTAAAATTGAGCAGAAAAAAATTCGTTGTCAGCTTTAATTAGGTTTAGCGATATTTCATCAAAAATGCTCATCCCTCGCTGCAGTCATCGATTATGACGTCATAAATAGTCCTTATGAGATTATTATTGCGTATCCATTATTAGATGCTATTGCAAGAGAACTAACGCAAGTTTACCAGAACACTTTTTTTTCAATTGCACTAACTTATTATGTTATCTCCGTTTGTTAATAATCGCTTTATGCTTTATTTATGTAGTATTAAAAGGGATAGCACGCACCACCGTTAGTTCTCTCCGCCCCACCCCTTGTATATTTTTACCCAGATTTCCACGTTTCTTCGCAGGCCAGCGTTCACTGCTAGAAGTTTCTCTTTACAAACCGAAATCGCGAACATCCAGCAGAAAGAAGCGGTCGACGTCGCAAGCTGCGTATCTGGTTACCGGTACACGGGTGTGTGTGTGTGTGTGTGGGGGGGGGGGGGAGTCAGTCGGTCGGTCGGTCGGTCCGGGACTCCCCAGAAAACAGATGTAACTCATCACCGGACGGCAGATAAAGAGAAACAGCATCCCAGACATTACGTGAACATATGGACACTTTAATATCGCATTTCCTTAGTTACCTGGGCGTTGCGTTCCCCAGCAGCTCAGAAAATGTGCAGACCATGATTTCATGTTATCTTCGCTGAGCTGACGATACGTGTTTGCTCAAACAGAAAAACTTATGCAATTTTAAAAGGCAGGAGGGCTTTATCTCTGTGACTGACGTCCTGACGTCATCCATCTCTCTCTCTCTCTCTCCATCTCTCTCAAATATAAAATAACAGAGCAACTTCTGTTCGGTATCGTCTGTATCTATCTAACTGTCTCCTAACTCTAACCATACACAATGACGACAATAAAACCAAAGAACTCAGAGGAAATGTTTAGTCTTATATCGACGAGTTACAAGGGATGAGTTGTATAGGACATCATGTAAGTTCTGGTGACCAAACGAGTTATCTTGGCGCAGTCTCCGTAAAGGGGGTGGGGGGCTCTTGAGCGGTGATCGGAGTGCAAGCCAGTACCCGAGGAACCTCCATCACGAATACTAGATTTCGTCTGTTTATCCGATAAAAGGAAACCGGCAGAGCGCTCTTCAAACCTCCCACAGAAGATCGAGAAGAAGCCGTGCTGCTGTGTGAGATCCCCAGCCCCAACCCCAGAGGAAGGAGGAAACCGACGGCGTCACGTTATGATAAACTGTTTTTGTTTTTCAGTTTTAAGCAATTTTCTTTTCTTTTGATGAGTCATCCAATTTTAAAAAAAACTTCCAGTTTAACGGTACCATTCCACATCCATCCATAGCTAACACTCGTGTACACCACACAGCATGACTTTCATTTTATTTTGTTTTGTGAGGATATGGGCGTCAGAGAAGTTGTGCGATGCGCTGTCTCAGGGAACAGACCCTGCTCTTAGAATTATCAACGGATTACTTTCACATGGAGTTTTTCTCCTTTGTTTTACGTGTTCCTATATGTGCAGACACGTATGTATACCGCACGAGTTTTTTTCAGAACACGCGATGAGTTGTTTTCCTATTCATTTCGGTCTCCGATCTTAAAAGTGAAGGTCATTCATGTAACAGTTCGCTTATTTCATTCTCACCTACAGTTTTGCTTCTTCAGATTGCTACTTGTCATATGCCATTCATTGCACAAGAAACAAGGAAATGAGTGTGGAAAGGTGAAATTATTCTCATATCCATACGGTACGGAATCCGGATAACCTTCATACCATCCATAGCGGAGAGGACGAAGAAATGAATAATGAACAACAAAAAACTTTTATAATTTTCGCGCACGGGAGAGCATTCGAATCTGTTGTCAATGAAGCACCGCCTGGATATGTTATTCGTGTCTCAAACCAGATGCTGAATTCTTTGTGTATTTATATATATGTATAACCTGGCAGTTACAACTATGTTAACGATTGTGGAGGCTTCGATTTGGTTAAAATAAACTGTTCATCAGTGTAAGGGCGTTGTACGAAAGGTAACCCCTAATCCCAAGTAAAACATCGGCACAGAAAAAGGTAGACTTTCAAAGACAACGGACGATCTGGGTGAGAAAAAGACTTAAACAAACGAAAGTAGAGATTATCCGCTCGGCGAGTAATTTCGAGTGAAATAAAACGAATTTTAAGCTTATCTTTTTACCATAAATAGAACTAAATAAGTAGATAGGGAAAAGGAATTAAAAGGCAACTAATTAACCATCCCATTTGAAAGGAAGAGTTCTCTTGCCGCTGGAGCAATGACACTATGAGCGGTTCGGCATCATCTCCACCACTCGAGTGTCGCTCGACAATTTGGAAGAGACCACGATGATGCGACCAGCCCCCCAAGTTAAATATGGAGACGGAAGCGTCACGGTATGGGCTGCAATCCGCCATGGCGGAAAGACAAATTTGGCGTTTGTCGAAGACTGCCTCGATTCTGCCGAGCACAGAGCCTACCTGTGTACCAACAAGGAAATCTGTGATTCGATGCTTGTATCCTTCGAAACTATGGCGCTGCATGCAACAACTCTCTGTGGTTACCCCAAAGTCCTGAATCGATCGAGCACCTGCGGAAACATCTGGACTGTCGTCCGCTGACAGCAATCCGACCACGAACGATTATCGTGTGCGTGCAGAAGAGTTTTTACAGCTTCTTCGGTGTCCTTCCTCGTAGCCCGATGTTGTCCTTGCAGACTCTGCCACAGTAACAGCACACAGAGAAGAGCGCGGTGGCAATGGAGTCGCGTCGCGGGCGAATTGATTCTTCCTCGTTTGTCACCCTTTCTACCTGCAAACGAATCTATTGTTCGCGTGCTATGACCGCGCCGAGGGAAAGCGCTGATCTCCATGAGAGGTTCCCGGCCTTCCACCTTTCGACGCCTATTTGGAACGTTCTCGCGCCCTTGCTACAGATGCGCAGCTTCAGGCAGCCATGAGATCTCCAAGCTTCCGGAATCTCATTACAGAGGGCGCCTTAGGTGGCCAAGTCAACGGAGGCGTCTTTGTTGCAGAATGTAGAACAGGCAATGCCTTTCTCCTCGATATCGGTTATCCTCTCTCGCCATCGAATATTAAGAAGACGGCGCACGTCCTACCAATAGACTGGAATTAAAGGAAGCACTCGAATGGATATGGGGGAGCCTGGACCAGGAGACTTTGTTTTACCTGCGCCGACGACTACTGGGGTAACAACATTGGTGAAGGAGCGTAGTGCTGCGGTTCTCCGCCAGGAAGCGTTGCCAATCCTAAGCCACGTGAGACCCGGCACTTCCGACTTCGGCAGGAACCAGAAACATCATTACTGATTCAATGCCAATCAGGGCAGCACCGTCAGCCCCACTCTTGACCAACAAAACAAGCTGGTGTAATAACAACAACCCATTTATTATATACAATAATGTATGGTTATTCTTTTTAGGAAAGTCTAGGTATAAAAAAGATTGTGAACTGAAGATTTCCTATCACATAATAAAAAAAAAAAACTCCTTCTGAAGCCATTTGAAATTGCATTTGTTGCAAAGAGACCGTTTTATTGCTTTTTGCTTCTGTAATATGGACATCCATCCATCCTCACTTGTTTGTTTATACATTACATGATCTCAGGAAAAACCTACTTCAGTTATTATGAAAATAACAGTTACCTATTTCGGAAGAACTTCGTCCTAATAATAATAATAATAATAATAATAATAATAATAATAATATAATAATAATAATAATAATAATATATATATACACGGATAAAAAGAACAAAATTGTAAGTTTTAGGCATCAATATATATATATATATATATAGATATATATATACGCACACACGCGCGCACACACACGTATACACGTAATTATTTACTGACTTTATGGCCAAACTCGAAGAATAAAAAAATATGTAGGACAGAACCCGAAGATAATATTTCCAGATATTACTAATTTTTTTAACTTTTTTTTTTTTTTTTTTTTTTTTAAGAGCGTCGAGGTTCTAATTTCAGTGGAAGAGACCGACCAACTTCATCAGATACCGTTGTCAAGACGACACCCGATCTCTCGGCACAGATTCGCGCGAATAATCCCGGGCCCCTAGGTACCACCAACCGAAGAGGAGGAGGCTCACCGCCGAACCCCAGCCGTCGACACACGGATTTGCGAAGATACAGTCAGCGATAGATCGACCGGCAGGGCGTGTCACGTGATCGCTGAAAAAAAAACGGTCTGGTCGACATATGGCGGGCGGGTAGCGCGACAGGACTGGGCATGTTGGAGTCTGCACTCAAACTGGGGGAGGGGCGGGTTAGCGGAGAAATAGAGAAGGGGGGGCGACGACGTATCTGGTAGGTTTGTCGGGGCTGAGAGGCGTGAATTAAAAATGACGTAATGCCTATTTATAAAATCTCCCCCCCCCTTTAAAACAGAACAAAAAATTCTAAAAAGACTCGGGCTCTGCGTTTATCGACTACAAAAAAACAACAACAGCAGCAATAAATATTCATATTTTCATCGCTGAAATAAAAATTAAATGGCAGCCACAACAACAAATGGTAGGTAGTCATCCCGCTGTCAACAGGAGGTTGGGCCCGTACGAAAAACCACCTGCATAAAAGTTGTACTTTCCCAAACCTGGCCCCTAAAATACTACAAACAACCCCTGCGCTCGTCGTCAGTCAGTGCGACAGACAGGAGGCAGGGTCTAAGGGTTGGTGGTGGGGGAGGGGGGAGAACTGTCACCGATGGCTGTGTTCCCCCCTCCGGCCGGCCTCCAACAGAAAGGTGCGGCGCGAGAGGGACAAACGACACGGGTACTCCGGGGTCAGGAGGAGGCCTGTCCCTGTCTACCCCATGAGACGGTCAGACGGAGGTAACCCGACCGGACACGATTACGGCGATTGTTTAAACACGAAATTAGCAACAGGTAACATATAATAACAATAACAATAACAATGATGATGATGATGATGATGATGATGATGATGATGATGCCACAGGTATGTATATGTGTGTGTATACACACACACACACACGTCGTATAATGGTTATTACAGATGGATTAATTATAAGGAAGAGTTAACCTGCTCGAGAAACCTTTTCCCGGGAAAACAATAAGCTTGAGTGACCGGGGTGGGTGGGGGGTGGGGTTAGGGTCTCGGTTATGGGTCCACTGGTTTCCCCGTGGTAACAGTTACTACGGGGTTGCGAGAGAGGAAGAGGGATTCGGCACTGAGACAGTCGGCGGGTGGTGTCGACGACAGAGGAGGAGGAGAAGTTTCCAGCTACTAGCGGAAAGGGGGGAGCCCCGCGCATCCTCCTCCTCCTCTGTGACCGTAAACACATCTTGCCTGATTGATGGCCGCCCGCTCGGGGAGGAGCAGACGACCGACCGACTCGAATAATCCGGATGTCGGGACGAGAGCTTCTCGAGAGACGAAAGAAAGAAAGGGGAGGGGGGAGGAAAAAAATCGGGGGTTTCGGTACTTACGTCTGTTCCGGCCCCGGCGAGGAGGATAACAGCAACAAACAGGGTCCAGTCCGTCTCCGTCATCTGTTGCTACGCCGACGAACGCGCGGCGACGACCAAAAAAAGGGGGGGTCTGGCGGGTTTCCGAAATAAACGGGGGGATATTAAAAAAACCGGCCCCTTCTCTTCCTTTATCGTCTGCTAACTGCTGCTGCTGTTCTCTCCGTGTGAGTGATGCTGGCGGCGGCGGGCGGGCCGGGGGGGGGGGAGGATGCAGCAGCCGACACAGCTGGTAAGAGTAGCCGCCGAGCCGGAGAGGATCGCCGCGGTGAATGGAAGCAGCAGACGTACGCACGTCGGGCGGCGGCGACGATGTAGCCAGGCCTATATTTGGTCATGTGACTTTCATTGAGAGCGGGTCGCGCGGTCAGCTGCGTTCTGGCTCGTGCCTATCTCGCGGCATCTGTCGTCTGCTTCACTCGGTTTAACCATCCCGGTGATGGATATACCGTTACCGGCGATAGTCACTCGACACCCGGCCGCCGCCGCCGCTTCTGGGTGTCACAAAGAAAGGTTTTGACAGATAATATATATATTAGTGGTTGTTTGTTCTTGTTGTCGCGGGAGTCATA
>JACATO010000742.1:0-41029 GCA_018389105.1 Nautilus pompilius | reverse complement strand
TGGTCACACGCAGTATGCAGAGCTAAGCCAGAAAATTAAGCTCAAGTTTTTCTGAAACCTCACATTATTATATTTATTATTATTATTATTATTATTATTATTATTATTATTATTATTATTTTGTTCACTCTCTCGAGAACTGGAGGTTCTCACTAATGGCTGCTGAACAACGACAGTAACATTGTTGCTGGTTACCGTGGTGACTTGTTACTAGTCTGATAATTCTTGTTGTTTCAAGGAGAGCAGCTTTCTGAATCTGCGAACTATTGATTTTTGCTAGTAGCTTCTTAATCCATTTTCCAAAATCTTTCGTGACAGCTCCTGTTGCGCTAATTACAATAGATTGATAGTTGTATTAAGGCTTCACGTTCTACTACATTCTATTAGTAGATCGCGGATTGATACATCTATGAGTGGACAGGTTCCTTCTCCATCATCAGCGTTTATTATTATTATTATTCTTTATGTATTCTCACGTCTTTTTGCAATTTCATCATGTCTAATTTCTTCTTTCATATGTATGGTAAGATATATGTACTGCGTAAGGGTCACAGAAACCCATCTACACCTGGACGAGGCGTATGTTGAATATCTGTTGACACGGTAATAGCTAAAAATGCCCTCTCCTCACAAAAAATAAACGAACCTCTTGTTATTATTTATTTATTTACTATTTTTATTGTTAATAGCATCCTGCCTTTAGAACCAACAGGCGCCCGAAAAATAGGGTTTATGCGGATTACCGCCAACCCTGTTTTCTTTATTTGTTCTTCATCACGAACCTTTAGCAATCTTTTTTGTTTCTTCTCTACCGAAGGATGCAGTGCTATTCCTTACCTGACAACGTCCCCGGTCTGCAAGACCAAAGCAGCGCCGCGCTCTCTTCTAACAGAGCAATGGACCGGGCCCTGGGTGATTCACTCTTTCTCCAAATATATCTATTGGAAGGAAGCAGGTAGACCGCTGTGAGTTTGTGGAGGATTCTTGAAACTTGAGATGGGTTTTGGAAGGAGCTTTAGACTTAAATAAACTGCTGAGTTATGTATTTGTAGACAGGGGTCTACAGATAACCGCATAATCTCTCTTCTTCTTCTTTTTTGGGCGTTGTCTTACTAAGCTATGAGATCAGGGGAGCACGTACCAAGATAATTAGCAGCTTCATTTAATGGGTGAACTAATTAAATCTACCTTTCCTTTGCAGCCATGTCACGACCATGACGTTCTGTGGGTTTCGGACTGTACAAAATTTGCTCAGGTGTTCGAGAGTTGCTGCTGCTGAGTTTGGAGAGCTGTGGAGTTTCCAAGATTAATTACATCGCCACTGCTTTGTCACGACTGGCACTTTCATGCACAACGAAGAATCCACAATACAACCTCTTCTTTAAGCTCTAACAGCTAGAAAACCTGAGAAAAGACTAAAAACCCCATGTTTTTGTTTTTTTTTCTTTCTTAAATATTCTTCTGAGAGAACGAGATGACGTCATTACAGAGGTAGAGAGAGAGAGAGAGAGAGAGCGAGATGGGGAGAGAGAGGAGATGGAGAGAGAGAGATGGGGAGAGAGAGAGATGGAGAGAGGGAGAGATGGGGAGAGAGAGAGATGGAGAGATGGAGAGAGAGAGAGATGGGGAGAGAGAGAGAGAGAGATGGAGAGATGGAGAGAGAGAGATGGAGAGAGAGAGATGGAGAGATGGAGAGAGAGAAAGAGAGAGAGAGAGAGAGAGAGAGAGATGGGGAGAGAGAGAGAGATGGAGAGATGGGGGAGAGAGAGAGAGATGGAGAGATGGAGAGAGAGAGAGAGAGAGATGGGGAGAGAGATGGAGAGAGAGAGAGAGATGGAGAGATGGAGAGAGAGAGAGATGGAGAGAGAGAGAGAGATGGAGAGATGGAGAGAGTCCACAAATAACATTTCTGTAAAGCTTACTGATGAAGCTCTGTATAGTAAAATGCTTAGAAGGAATAAGAACGCCATCACATCTTAGACGAGGCTTCCAGGCTCGGGGAAAGTTTATTTAATCGGGCCTTAAATATTTAAAATATTTTTCCAAAGTCTGATCAGCTATCTGATTACACACCTCCGTTTGTTTCACGCACTACTGACTCTCTGACTACAGAAATACTTTCTAGCATCACCGACTCCCATTCCCGGCTGGATCACTGTACCAATCTGGACCGGTCTCTGGTTATCGGAACTAAAGATGAAGATTATCTGGATTTCACATTAATGTTTTCAGAAAAACTTTCATTGAAACAGACAAAAAGACGAAAATCATGGATGGAGGAACTGTCTCTTTAAGAAAAATCAAGGGAGATAACTCGCGTCCTCGAAAACGGATGTGACAATTTGCTCTTGCTGCGTTCTTTGATTCTTTTAAAACAATCTACCAAAATCCCGCGCATACCTGGTATTTTTTTAGGGTGGCTTAAAGTTCAATTACGGTCTACCTGCAAACATCTTACTTATTGTCATTACTTTTATAAGGCTTAATAATGATTTTAGTGCAACAGTGGACACAGTTCACTGACTGCGACGGTTCGATGCGGTTTGACAAATATACATGATAAGATGCTGACCGATTTTTTTTACCGTTTAACGGAACTTACACCGATCTACTGATCGCCGGAAGACGAAAAGGAAAATAATCAGTCATCCAATAAACACAACACTATAGAGTTGATTTTGATTTTCTCAGAGTTTTCGCCTCCTGCTTCAGTCGTTCGAGAAAAAAATACAGCTTCAAATTTTCAAGAACTTGGCACTAGAGCGTCCGGGCGGCCGGACGCTATTCAAATAACCACATCCAAAATCTTAGTAAAAAATCTGCAAATAGCAAAACAAAACATCCTTGCACACAATAAAACGATAACTGAAAATGCATAATTTTAAGTACAGCCATTTTGTTTCTACTTGCCAAAAAAAAATCTGGCTACTTCTGTTAGGGTCGCAACTTATATTGTGACACTCCCTGATCACTGGGGTTTAGCAGTAATTATGCCAAAACAAACAAGAAAAACTGGGATTCTTTTCATTTAAAGGTTAATTGTACTCGAAAGCGCAACAAGAATAAGCGTAAAAAGAAGCAAAATGCGAGTGCTCTCCCTTGCGGTTCAGAATCATATTAAGAAATTTACCGAAATTCCCTTTCATTCATGAAAATGAAGATGCCTGTTGTTTGTTTAAGGGTCTTGCTTCTAAACGTACTCCAAATTTTAAATTTTATAATCTTTTTTTGTCCCCGGATGAACGACCTTGAAAGAAACAAATAAAGCTGGCAATATCAAGTGAACAACAAGAAGCACAAGTAAAATCGTCGGCCATCATTTCGACCAGGTCAAGGACCTTAATTAAGGTGACCTCGTAACGCTGCTCCCTTCGTTAGATAGGTAGGAACTGTTCATACAAGTTGATGCAAAAATAACTTTTTTAAACAAAACGTCAATCGGATCATAAATTTTATTTAAAGGTACATGTCAACGCAATATGACTTCAGGATAAACCCCCTTTGTTTATTTATTCACATGATAAGAATTTTTTCTAGCTGAATGTAAATGATCAAGTCTTTTTAAATTAAAAAAGGGAGGGTATTCTTATTTTAGCCTCCACATTTCTTTGGAATAAATGGTCGGAATATCATGGCACATCTTCTGTTTATCTCTTTCCATCAGTAGCTGATAGAAGTTATGGCTCAGCCTACTTTCACTAATGTTTCCTCTCCTTCAACCATTTGGGGAGAAAAAAAAATCTAGAAACTTTAAAATTACAAATCAGGAAATGCTTAGTAACAGTTTAACTCAGTGGTTTTCTGAATGTTTAGACTAAATGTTGATTTAGAATTATGGAATCCAAGTCAGAAAATGAAAAGATATCGCCGGATGCATCCAACCGAAATGACAGTGGCGCCACCTATTACTAAGAATCTCATTCTAAAATGAGCCTGTCATGGGCATTCGACGATAGTACCATTTGTCGACAACAACGTGAAAGTTGGAACCTTTGAAGTCTTTTTCAAAGATACGAAAGTTCTCATTAGAACTAGGCTGCGCTGTGGTTCAGTGGTAGAGACGAGACCGGGTCGGTTTGGTGTACCCCCCTCTCTCTCTAGTATAGCTTCCTCTGGCTCTTCACCGGCCGCGTGAGGTTTTCTCCAGGCACCCAGCTTTCTTCCTACAACGAAGAGTTAGGAGGAGGAATTTTCGGCATATTTCGCGTTGGTTCTGTGGCTACTTCGCTCAAAAGCCCCCCCCCCGGGAAACTCGCTTGTCGACCAGCGCAAGATGTCCTCAGACCCCTAAAGGCGGAACAAAAGTTCGCCAAAAACAAAAAAACCAGCTCAATAATTTCCGCTGGTTTGACGTCCACTAATATTCCAGTTTAAAGAGCAGAGAACAGAGATGCATAAACTTAGCAGTCATCATAGCCAAAGGAAAGTGACTGTAGCCTAGTACGTAAATACTACTTATGCGCAGGGATGTGTTTTCCCATTTCAAGACATGGCCAACGGAAAGGCGGGACAGAAGGAGCAGTCACGTGGCGATCCGAAAGAGAGGCCGTCTCCCCAAAGTTGCGGAAAATTACATATGTATATAATGGAGAATTAGACCGCAATGAACAAACAATGGATGAAGGTCGATCTAGCCCGCGACGGGATAACACGAAAAGACTATAAATAATAAATGCCCGGATGTCATTAGAGTTTTTCAAACGGGAATTGGATGCAGTCGATTTTTTTGTTTTTGTTTTTTTTTATATCAATCACATTAACGCAGCAGCTCGACATTTTATTGGGACGGAGGGAAAAAAGAATTAATATCTGCGCGGTTCTTAATCACCAGAAGCGATACCCGTCTTTAATTGGTATTTTAAAAATGATTAACAACTCATATACATCAGCCGTAACTAGGATACATTTCTGTTTTAAGGGGCCAGGCTGTGTTTTTTCTTTGCAAATGTTCTTATGTAATCGTCCTATGACAATGAAGCTGGTGGTTCCCACGTCTTTCAGACACTTCTTTCCTGCAAATCTACACACACCAGGCAGTCTCTCTCTCTCTCTCTCTCTCTCTCTCTCTCTCTCTCTCATCTCTCTCCATCTCTCTCTCTTCATTCTCTCTCTCTCCCCCATCTCTCTCCCCATCTCTCTCTCTCTCTTCATCTCTCACTCTCCATTTATTGACGTCATTTCTCTCTTCATCTATCGCTCTCCATTTACTGAGGTCATCTCTCTCTCTCTCCATCTCTCGCTCTCCATTTACTGATGTCATCTCTCTCTCTCCATTTACTGACGTCATCTCTCTCTCTCTCTCTCTCTCTCTCTCCTCCCTCCCCTCCACCTCGTGCCGTTCTGGCGGCCTTGGTTAGTTTTTCGCGAGGTTCACATCCACTGGGAATAACAAACTTTATTATCCATTCCTTCATGTGATAGAAATAATCATAATTTTCGTGTTCCCCGTGGAAGAAGGACTGCTGCCTCATCCACTCCCCCGTCTAGTTAGCCGTGGAGAACGATGCCGACCCGGACTAAAGCGTTTCTCTGGCAACAGGCTGACTGCTACACCGAGTACAGCGACGCGCGGCTGGGAAGAACTGACCCAGTTTGTCTGTCCACTACGATGTAGACAGATTGTATTTCCTCGGCTCGCACACAGGTCCATTTATACTGGAGAAATGTCTGCTCTTCTATTTCATGAAATAATTAGGAAAACTGAACCCAGCCATTTTTGCTACATATTTTTTCGGAAAAAAAACTAGAAGTAATCAAACGGTCATATAACAATTTTCCATTATTAACCATCCGTTCAGACGTCGAGTTAATTATTACATCAGCGAACCCTGAGGTCTGCGGTAACGAAAATAGCTCAATTTAAATATCAAAATATCCAAAACAGCAACAGCAGCGAGCAAAAGACTAAGCTAACATTAATTGAATTATTGCATTAGGAACAGATAATAAAGAATATGCACAAGTAGTGAATAATTGCATATATATAACATCCACAATGCATTATTAGAGAAAGTATATAAAGGCTAAATAGATACTTTGTACAGCCCATCAGTATTCGGTTTGTGATCCCTTTGCTCTATACAGAGCTTGACATCTTGTTTTCATACCGGTAATCAGGGTATGACTGTGGAATGTTGTTCCAATATCTTGTAGCACTTTCCACAACTCAACCAAAGTGTTTTGTTGCTATTTGACCTTTTTAGTGGCTATATAACCCCGTATATCTTCAAATAGCTTCGATAAAGTTCACATCAGGACCTTGTGCTGGCCATCTTTGTGAGTCCTCCATCGGTCACGTTTGCCAATCTTGAGAGAATTACTTCATCGGTCACCCAGCCTCTGAATGCCTGCTTCTTGTCGAGCCGTTAATGGCAGCGAACGAAGATGGCCGCTATTTATTAACCAGCTATCGGGGTGCCATCCTTCTCCCCTTTCGCTCTTTCTTTCGTTGCAATAACACGAAATTTACCACTTTTATTTCTTTAAATGTGATTATTGTGGTTATTCGTTATTTTTAGTGATAAATGAACATTTAAAATATTTTACAATATTTTCCAACCAAATTATTATGACCTACGACCCACCCAGGACAGTATTATTATTATTATTATTATTATTATTATTATTATTATTATTATTATTATTATTATTATTATTATTATTATTATTATTATTATTATTAATAAAGATGGCACTTCTTTCCAAATATTCCTAACTCTACTCGAGCATCAGTACTTCCAGATCTTTTTAGGATAATAACTCTGAACACATCCTTTAAATCTTTTTAAACAATTTTTGCCATCATCTCCTTCGTAGCAGGACAGATGGAAGGCAGTAAAACCAGATGTGGGAATTTCAAACACCATGAACCAAACGAAAGGATGAACGGGCAACATCTCTTGATTAAATAAGAGATGAACATACTCAGAATCGGATTAAATTATAATTTAAAAAAAAGAAGCTTTTAATAAGATCACAGTTAAAAGACAAGTAAAGGCAAAAGTCTTCAAAAACAGTTATTAATGGATGTTTTCTGAGAATAAAAGTTGGGGAAAATTAAACGTTCAAACGTTTGTCAAGAACTCAGATGAAAGACGGGACCCCAGCTTGCAATGAATGACGAATAATTGTAAGAAATACGACAAAGGTTACATTAGACCTATCTATGTAATAGAATAAAGCGGCGAACACAATAACGGAATAGATTGACTTATTTTATAAAACAAAATGGTCACAACTGTTATTTTACTAACTTTCCTACATTTTCATTATTGATGCCTTCCCCTCTTATTTACAGCGTTGTTGATCGCGCCACTTCTAGCGACATCTGAGGTCATCCGTCTCATTCGTGTTCCTGCAAGGGGAGTGAACTCTTTATTTCTGCAAAGACCAGTATCCGAATACTTTTAACTTAAAATAAAAACTTAAAGAATTTTTTTTTTTTTTTTGCTTTTAAGGCGGATTTAATAGTTTCCGTAACGTTGTTACTGCCTCCGAATTGCTGACCTCCTTGTTAATAGCGCATATTCCCAGGTAAGTTCCAGAAGGACCATCACTTGTGTTGGTAAAGCAAACCCTGCTATAAGACCAGGCGCGTTCCTTAACTTCCCTTATTGACCACGTGATAACAACAAGGATCTTTAATAATGCTTTTTCTGAACTCAGAGCTTTCATCCGTCGCCAAACAGAAAATCTGTTACCGCATTCCGTCAAGTATTGATCAAGGAGCAGCGCTCACGGTCGTCGTGTCTTTTTAATTACTGGTGATATTGTCCACCTTCGAGAGGTGTCCAGCTACCAGGTGCTGTTCGGATAATCAGACCGTCTGTATCGTCTTTCTGTCACGGAGCAGCTGGCAAGATTTCCTAGGTTCGCTGCTGGTTGTACCCCGAGACACGATTACATAAGTTTCTGTTTGCCTGCCTCTTGTTCACCGGCCCGATCAGCTCGAGGCGCTCCATCGGTTTCATTGATCATACCGTCATTGTTCGAGGTTGCAGAAGGCACTAGAACATCAATTAGGTTGTAGACTTCTTACGTACTGTACAAACTTAGTAGTTTGCCGGGGGGTGAAATTGTATTGGTTCCGATAATGATGTCAGCTGTTCGAACTCTTTTGTTAACTTAACGTACTGTTGGTTTAACAACAGTTTATGCCACTAGAATTTTTACTTAGACAACAAAGGTATTATAAAACCTGTGATGAGTTTGAACAAAAGTCGTTAAACTGAAAGTAGAAAACGCGTGTGTAGAGTTATCCGTTTGTCGCATGTAAATAGCACGAAAGATTCTCGCAAAAGTTGTCAAACCGAAAGTAGAGGATAAACCAGAAAGATTGGCTTTGTAACAGAATAGCTTGTTTCATTGATACTATGCTTGTGTTTGCAACGATACAGAGTTAATGCCGTTATAGAGTTAATGTTTAATCTGGTTACGTACGGCCACGGATAAACAGAAAAACTGGTCATCTGGCAATCTGATTTAGAGCAAAGACAGAGATTTTTTTCATAAATAGGGTCCCTTTAAACGGTCCGGCCGAGCAGCAAGCGCAGCCCGACGTGAGAGAGACCTCCCGGGTCCTTGGGGGTCGGGTGGACCTGGCCGCTTGTCGGCTCGACGGACATCTCTCAGTAACGAAGAGGACTCGACGGAGAACAGGCCGCTTGTCTACTTCTTAATCGTGCACTCAAACACCCTTTTCTTTTCTTTAGTTGGATGCGATAAGGGGCATCACGACAATGTTAAGGTACGTCATCTTCATTACAATCCTGCTGTACCCGGACAGGACTGTTAATGACAATTCACCAGTTGTTTTTGTGTTAATTTTGTTGTTGTTAAATATAAACGAATATTAGAAAAAAAATTCTGGTTAATTTCCAATGTTTATATCGGTTTCCAATTGTAACAAAATAATTTTCGGAATGAAGTAGGTGGAGCTGCTGAGATGTTCAGCTTTCTTGACAGATCCTCCCTGCCTACAGCGCCATCTTCGTATACAGCGCCATCTTTAATAACATGGACGTGGGCGGCCAACTGTGAAAAAGTTTCTGAAAGAGTAGAGAATTGATGGAGGCGAATGGTCTGGCAACGGTTACGGTGGCGGAATAAACGTACTTCTCCGCAAATGGATGGATGAAGATAGAAAGTGAATATCCTAAGCGAGCCTGGTTTGGTCGGGAACAGACAGAGAAGGATTATGTCGATGCGCGTGCGTGTGTAGACGTTAATCCTGCGAATTTCCGAACCCCTTGAGCAGGTGCAGGCGTCAGTCAGCCCAGCGTGAGTGGCTCGAGTTAGGGAAGGAGGGGGGTTCGACATGAAACAGGCATTTTATCCCACAAAAACGTCAGATTACAAACACGCTAAAGCCAGCCCGCTATATACGGCCAGGGTAGCATTCATCTCGATTATCTGCCTGGTGCGATGACATTTCACACTGATAACTGGCGTTGAGTTAATGGCAGATAATAATTTTGTAAAACAAAGACCGAAAAGAAATCGTCTCGGATCAACGGACTCCGCTGGCTCCATCATTCTACGGCGCCATCTATAAATGTCAGGGAAGCTAAATGCAAACGAATTCTATTTCTAATCTGCCAACCACACGCTGAACATCTATAAACCCCTGCAGACACCTATGACATTTGTTCCTATCTTTTTCCGTATTGAATCTTGCTATTTCTAAATCTTGCCCCATAGCATAGTACAGGATATAATCTGGATACAAGACCCTAACAAACAAGTTAGCTTTTTAAAATTCTTCCGTCACTTTCCACTGCTGTTATGATGGGATTAAAACATTAAAGAGAATATCAAAATATCAAGAACCATTAAGTGAATACTCGGAAACTCTGATGAAGATAGAGAGAGAGAGAGAGAGAGAGAGAGAGAGAGAGAGAGAGAGAGATGAGAGAGAGAGAGAGAGAGAGAAGAGCAGAGAGAGATATGGAGAGAGATGAAGAGAGAGAGAGATGAAGATAGAGAGAGAGAGAGAGGAGAGAGAGAGAGAGAGAGATGAAGATAGAGAGAGAGAGAGAGAGAGAAGAGAGAGATATGGAGGAGAGAGAGATGAAGAGAGAGAGAGAGAAGAGAGAGAGAGAGAGATGGAGAGAGATTGAAGAGCGAGAGAGAGAGATGAGAGAGAGAGAGAGCGAGAGAGAAGAGATTTAGAAAACCTATCCCTTACAGTATAGGTGGATAGGTGTATAAATAAAGTGTGGAAAATTTAATATATTAGTTTTTTTTGAGAAAAAGGAATTGCTTTAAACTGCTCTTAGAACCACATTACTAGTTGTTTATCAGAAAGCGCGAAAAGCATATGAAAGAGAACTACGAACCGGTTAATTAATGATGTCGCGCTGTAATTTTTACATAGCTAGCGCGAAAACGTTAAGAGCGACCTCTAGCGGCAATCTACGTCTTTAACCCAGGAAAGGTAAAACTACGGAAAGACGCGAAGAGTGAACAGTTTTGACCGATTTCTCGCGGAAGCCGTGTTTATTATTCATCACCACTGTTCTTTAAAGTTTTGGTCAGGTTTTTTTCAGCAATTTTAGACCAGCCAGAATAACGTTATCATTTATTCTCGGCCCTGTCCGCCTTTCTCGCAACAGCTCCGGTTAAACCCAAATGTGGCTAAGCGAATTATGGGTGCAGCTTTTTGCATTGTGACCAGAGAGATGATAAAAAATAAGTTCATACTTCTCTTTTGTGTTGGTCTCGAAAGTTACGCACAGGTGTGAAAAATGCCATCTAGAGTCTTGTCCTACGTTGGGGGGGGGGCCAAGCAATCGCTCCTTTGCCACGAGGAAGCTAACTTTCCGTGCATTAGTGTTGATAAAACTACTCCAAGCGGTAGACATCTAATGAAAAGGTAGGCACCTAGCTACCTGCTTATTAATTAAAAAAATCACTGACGATCTAGTTCGTAGCGCTAGGGAAGAAACGCAGTAACAGTGTAAATTAATAGCCAAAGTGTTTTGGGCGGAGACAGATTAATACAAGTTAATAGATTCTCATAGGTTGTAGAACAACAATACGAGTGTGCCCAGCTCCCTAGGGCGAAAAAAAAAGGGGGGATGTTACTTTCTACCTTGCTTTGACTCATCTTCCAGTAAGCCGAACCCTGTTGTAGAACCATGGCTCTGGGAATAATGCGACAATTGTTCGAGACCCTTTTGGAAAGATCCTTAATTGATTCAGTCTGTGCTGAAAATGAACGAAACTACGATGGCAAATCCATCAACTATTGTCTTCACCGTTCTTTCCAATGTGTAGACCGCTGCTTTATTATTTGTTTATAAAGCACCCTACGCCATTAAAGGCTCTATCTACACAATCGTACAGCTTTCGTTAAGTGCTGTAATTTCCTGTGAGTTAGTACCCGTACCTAGTTTACAAACAACTCGGGTATTAATGGTCCATCGCTTGCAATTGTACTTCATCAGCTTGTTTACATTTGCGCTACGGGGACTCGCCATCGTCTCGCCGCACTCCATTTAATTCCTCACTCATAAAAACTCGATTATGGATTTTATTTCTTTCACTCGTAAATGTCTTCTGTTTTGCCTCTTCTTTTTTTGTTTTTCTGCTTTACTGATAGAGCAATAACCCTAATGCCATTAGTGGAGGGTGGTACGAAAATCTTTTTAAAAATGTATGCTTAGCTATTTCAATAATGGTTGTAAAAAGTTCTACACGTTCGTTCGAAACCTTTGAAATCCAAACCGCTATCGTAGCGGGATGTGGCAATGTGGCGAGCACTGCGCATGCCCACCGAGTCACGTTACTCCCACATCGTTCATTGCACATTAGCTAATGCATCCCTCTGCTGTGTTCTTGTCAACCTGTCGTGTCCACTCTGATATTCTCTAACCTTCCAATGTGGTTTTTACCCAGTATTCTCCTTATTTCTGGGCTCTCAACCATCTGATAGATATTCAGGCTATATTTTGGTACCTAAAATAACGTATTATCTCGAGATGACGAAAAATGCGATAGTTCTGTGCCAGTCTAGAAATCTCCCCGTCACTTTCTTTGGGATTTAAGACGTAAAAAAGAAAGAGTAGGGTTAATGGTTCTTCCCCTTCGTCATTTAACTGATAGACGTCGGTCTGTGTGGTCCTGAGTAGGCGAGAGGAAGTTCCAAGATGGCCAAGGGAACGCTTGACAACTGACGAGTCGCGTAGTAACGAGTCATCCTTCACGAGGTAGATACAAAAGTAGCAACGTGACGCGGATAACGAAAAGAAAGGGACCGACAAACTCTTTATGTACAAACAGAACGTCATTTTTGTAAAGTATTCTCTAATCTTTGTTGTAATAAACAGGTGCCCCGATCCAAGTGTCGGTGTCTCTTGAAGGCTCCTTTGTCATCCAGAAAAAGACTACCAAAGACAGGCAGATTATAAATGCAACAAACGCGATCTCAGCCGGACAACAAAGGCAGCCCAATCGACACGAGATGCGTTTCAAACAGATCCCATGGTGCAGCATAGTAACGAAAATTGTCGGGCCAAGTAGGCGACGAATCGCAATCACTAAACCAAATACTCGTGAAAGGTCAATATTTTATACTATTTATATATATATATATAAAAACAACACAACACTAAGTTCAACATTTAATTAACAGAGATATCAGCGGTATTTAACTTACCTTATCTTAAAGGCCAAACAACGTGGTGCGAGTTCGATATGGCGGCTGATCATGATGACGCCAACCTCGGGTTTTCTCGCCGCAATTACGGAGAGCTGTAATAATTGTTCCGCCCTTTTCACTAAGCTTCATAAAAAATTAATATATCACCGTGAAAACAAAAGCATCGGTAATGTACTTTGGAAGCATTTGCGCTTCCTTGAAAGAACGGTAGCCCAATAAAAAAGATAATATTTCACATTCGGCTGGATGCGTTACGTGCAGAGGGACATAAAAGCTATCGGCCTCTAACAGCGAACTGTTTTATTATTTCCAATCAAGACGACGGGATTCGATTAACTGAGCCGCACCAGTTGAGCTTCTCTTTGTTAGCTGATTACATACGACCAGATAATCTGACTTCAAAGACTTGGCCAATTACGCGATCCCGATGAAAATTACAATGCGTTGCTTGGGGGGAAATTTCCGAACTAATGCCACGAATACGTATATAATAAATATATGTGACTCTTCGTTAAGTGAGCTCTAGATTCCCAATTTTAAATCAAGTCCTGTTGCCCATTAACTTACCATGCGTTCTTTGTTTTCAATGGAATTCTATAATCATCGCACGGCACCTCGTCCCCATCTGCTGCTCTCTGTGAACTTTGGTGAGATACTTTGAGAAGGAGAACGGTTACGATTTAGGTGTTGTTTTTATTCTTCTACCTTCTAGTAGCAAGAATAGTTCGAGGCGGCTATGAGCAGATTGTGGTCCGGTGGTACTCCGCTGCAATGCTACAGCTGAGAGACCCGTTGGATTTGGCGTACTCACCTCTTCTTGCGTGGTTTCTTCCATTTCTTCTTCAAGATCCGGCACTTCGGTTTTCTCCCGCATCTGGAAATGAAGGGTAGGAATGTCCATTAGGTCTTCCGAAGTCGGTGTACCCCCACACACACACTTTCGTGATTTCCTTTCCACGGTCACGCCCACCCGTCTGGCCAAAAGACAGAGCCGACGTTTATTGAGTTCTCTCTTACACTTGACTCCATTAAAACCCTAGTTATTACGAGAAACCAGAAGACAAGGTTGTTGGTGTGTGGAAAAAAAAAGAGACATTTACCAGCGAGGTTTGTGAACCGGCTGACCCACATACTTTTAAAAACAAACAGTGGTAATTGGCTCAGTCGTGTATCGCCACACACTCACTATTCGGGGCTCGGTATCGCTTGTCACTCACACCATCTCAGGTTTCCTCTCAACTAAAACTTTAACATCTGCAGTAGCGACTTTTAATGAGGCGGGACTCGTTGATGTAATTTTCTTTTCATTTTTTTTTAGTAATGGCTTCTCGTACTTTTCAAAGATCTAATTCGCTTTTAAAGAGAATTAACTCTATATTTTCTAACTGACCTTCTACGTCTTTAGAACACATTTCTAACTGATGCACACAATACCCGGGAAGCTGTAGACAGGGACATAAACAAAGGCTTGATTTACACCAACCGTTTTGAATTGTCCTAATCTCGCCAAACTTACGACTTTACTAACTCTCGCCTTTACCACAGATGCCAGTAATCGCCTTGGAAAAGCGGTTGGTGCTCAACGACATTAATTTGACGGTTGGCAGTGCGCTTGTACGTGCGCTGGGTGTCTAGGTTGGTGGATAATCGGTGTGCGCTGTCCATCTACCCGGAATAGCCAACGACGGACTTCCAGAGATCTCGCCAATTCTCGTGGATCTGTGACTTGCGAATGTTACCATTGCGGGAAAATCTGCCCGGGACGGCCTCGACATCAAGGGCAGAACGCGCGCGCCGACACTACTTGCTGAGTACTAGATTCACTTGCTACTCGCCCGTGCAATAAGATGGGTAAGAGAACGGTTCATCACCATCCCTAGCGACTCGGTTGCAGAAGGCGTGCAGGACGTAACAAGCCTCGCCTGTCCAACAAAAATAAAGCGCTTAGGAACTCTCGGTCAGGGGACGGGGTCTGGCCAAACCTCTGAAGCACTCTTTTCTAGTGAGCTTAGGGTTCAGGTATTCATGTCTGGAGTTCGCACCTGGGTTTGGATAATATCTAGCGAAGATCGTCAGCCCCCAAGGTAGCGCATGGAGGCGAGAGCGTGTGGGCTGCGACCCGGCTTGGTGACAAGACAAAACTGGTGTCTGTCGAAAGACATTTAAAGTCCACCCAGGAAGAAAAGAGCCATTTTAAAAGCCTCGTCTACCGTTGTAGCGACAGAACAACATATTGTGATGTGATGCTCATGTTTTTCAGAAAGATGGCGCTACACGACGCGCTCCTGGTGCCACCACAATGTGGAAGAGGAATCAGAGAATTCTACATTTTTGGGGGTATCCAAAGCCCTTATATGAATCCGATCGACTACATTTAGGAGGATTTAGGTGTCAGCTGAGAGTAACCTACAATGGAATTAAAGGGAGCTCTAACCCAGACATGGAAAAATGTGAACCAGATCTTGATACCAAAATCTCGTCGATTCGATAACAAACAGGGCAGTTAGAGACTCACTCTTCGAGTTGCTGAAGGTAGCTCGACCGAGTGATAGCCTAAAGAGTTTCACTTTATTAGCGGTTTCCCCCAACAAATTAACATATTTTAATAGCAGCAGGTGGTCGAAATTATTATGGAAAGAAACTGTAGTAATGCTCAGATAAATGTGCCAAGCAAGTCTGCAGAACCTCCGTCTTGTTCGCCCTCAACACTACTTCGAAAAACATCTGGAAGCGGCTGATTTTGGCAACAAAATATTATTCCTCCATGGATCTACAGTTCGGCGTTGGTGGCGAACGCTTTCCAGATGTCCAGGTCTGGGAAGTCTTTGGAGCGAGCTGCAGCTGCGGGCGGCAGAACCCAACGGGAGGTTCGAAGCACGTGCTCGTCATGTTTCGCTCTGTTAATAGGTCAGTCAGAACCATGTGATATCCAACGGTTTTTCATAGCGAGAAAGTGAACTTGAAAGTATTCCTAGCGCGTGGAAACCAAATAGTTAAAGTTAGCGCACATTCTTCCATGCTGATTTAAGATCTGCACCCAAGTATCTATTATCCACCACTCGTGATGACGGATGAAGCCTCGTTTCTCTCTCCCGAACGGAGTCTCTGTTAATTTTCACCTTATATTGGGTTTTGCACAAGGCGAACAATTACATTGTTCCACCAACTTCTTGCATGTAAATCACCTGGCTGGCTGTAATTATTGCCCGGATAAAGGAATATTAATGTGAACATATTTTACAAAACATTTTTTCACATTATATTGGCTTTTAAGTAAGTTCAAAACTATGTACTGTAATGTAGGTGGGTGAAATGGCGTTCGGGTTGGATGAATACACATCGGAAGAGGAGGGCCGACCAATGCACTTCGTTTGTGCTCAGATGTAACATCTTTTGTCACACCGAGACTCGCTTTACTCGGTCTGTCGTCGCTTAGTTGGCACGAAAATTAGCTCAGCATTGCGTCTCGGGCCGAGAATAATACCTACTCGGTGGGTGGCCGGGGGTCTTTCGAGACGGCGATGAGTCTCTCCAGCTCTTCTTGCTACCAAACGACCAGACTTCTCCATCTCTGTGGGGAGGGGAGGGAACCCGGACAAAGTCCACGCTGCTGGAGGCCGAAGAATACCGAAAAGAGAACCGTGCTAGGGTTGTGCGTCAAAAGCTCTGGTAAACGGGGGCTAATTATCCACATTTCTCCTTTATTCCGGATGTTTTCCTAAAGAAAAACAAAAACACTTATTTTCCTATAGCATTTTAAGCTGATTAACCCCCCGGTTTCTTGGGGTGGTTGGGGAGAGTTCAAGATATGTTGTCTGTAGACGAAGACAACCGATCGGACTTCAAACATCGTTAAACAGACAAAATCCCGAGCTTCAAACCGACCGCGAGGTGGCCCCTTAAGCCGCTGGGGCGATCCCTAAACGACGCACGTGCCACCAACATTAGCTAATTTCCTATTAACTTTAATTGGTTCAAAGATTTTGTTTACGCTCAAATTTGAAGACCGATTATGAAAACGAGAGTCTACTGGTTGTTTGGGGTCGGTAAACATTTTAACTCCGCAGAATTTACTTTCGTTCCTTATTTCTACAAGCAAAACCCGACAGCGACAATTCCTCGTTATCCACCGACCAACCTGAGCCCTTTATTTTTTTGTTTACCCTGTCAGGTGCTTTTATTTATATATTAAGCATATCTCAGCAATTCTCGTCAATATATATATCTATATTTATAACCAATTCTCAAATGTTAGACTATGACATTTATTATTTTTTAATATAATGAGACAGCTTAAAATTTCCCCTTTTTTCTTAATTACGGGCAAAATATGGCCGAACAAAACGGCTTTAGAGAGTGAAATGTGATAGGGGCATCGCTGGAAGGGCTAAAGTTGGCCGACAGGCGAAATGCCGCCATGGGTCTCGGCTGAAGTCTCTCCGTTACTGCCGAGATCCCGGAGAACTGCTCCCTCTGTCCGACGAAATGGTGAACAAGCGTATCCGGGGACTCGGGGAGCCACTTACAACGATGACGAGGGAGAATTATCTGCAAAACTACACAGTTCCGATAACACCCAAGGGTACTTTGTGACAGCACTGATTTCCTATATCACTGGTGCTGAAGACCTGCACGAACTGTCAGACAGCTTATAGGGGACAAGCGGTTTCTGCTCCCTTTGTACGTAACCACAAAACCTTATACATACCAGACTAATATCTCTGGCTTCCCCCCTTTTTTTTAACACTTAAACGTTTCGATTAGTCGGCCTTGTATCTCGTCATCCGTGACCTTTTTAAAATAGCAATATACCAGCTGTATAGTTTCTTAGATCTCATCAAGGAATGGGGCAAAGGAATCTCTTTTATCGATGGGGCATGTTTTTATCGTTTCCTGACGGGTATCTTTGCCGACTTTTGGTGACCGGAAGAAATCGTCATCAAGCGAGCAGGCGGAAATGGTAAATAACAAACATTTAACAACAGCACCACGTGTTTTGGTCAGGTTACTTACTAAACACTGAAAAATAATTGTGAAGGAAGCTAAATTTTTTCACATTAATATTTTTTCTAAATTCCGGAAATTTATTAATAGATAAAATAAAGTTTTTTTTAATTGCCGAATTTTTAACTGAAGAAAAAAAACAAAAAACATCAACTTTAAGAGTATTGTTAAAGTTACTTTTTTGACTCTCTACCGAAGCCCGGGACCCGGAAAGCATTCCAGCGACCCCTGCTTCAGCCGAGTTTCAAACGATAAGAAAAACAGCGAGAGGTGTGTGTGGGGGGGGGTGGTGGGAGGTAATCTAAAATACTTTTCAAAGAGTTCCAACCGTGGCGCTGAGAATTAGAATGTACAGGTGGGGGGGCTGGAAGTCTCGCCGCGGGTGTTCGAAGACTGACACGCCAGTCACAGAAGCGGCGTTTGTCAGAATGGTCTGGAAACATTTAGAACAAACCTTGAAAGCCACATTTGTGAACCAAAGCAAGAACGACAGGCTGGAGTTACCAAGTTAATATGGTTGCCTGCACGGCGGCGTTTTTGGCCAGATCTCTCGTGCGTTCCCGTGGGAAATGCTACTTTCTATTTCTAAAAGTACACAAAATCTTTAAAAAGTACTTCATTAATAGTAGATTTATATATATAATGGGGTAGCGCGGTGGTTTAGGAACCGAATTCCTGCAGGTTCGCCTAGGCGTACTTTCCCAGCCTGATTTATTTCCGCTCTTAGCTGGCTGGCCTCCTCTTGGTTTAAGAAACTGACACCAGAGGATTTACACTGGTAAAAGGATACCTGTGCCGATGCCGTCACGCAGGTTCGAAGAAACGTTAATGGAGACCATCAAAACGACACCTAAAACGTCAGGTTTTGAACTAGTCTCTAAATCCCTCAACATGGCATGCTCTAAAGAACGTGCAGATATTTCCACTGTAGAAGGAAGTATCTTGCTTTTAAAGAAGCACGCCTTAGTTGTACGTACATTGCGCAGTACCGTATAAAGGGAGGTAATATCAGACCACTGATCTTCGAAGCTGGCGTGTGGTGAAGGTGAGTTGGAATTACCATAGTAGATTTCCAGGGTAGAGAAAATGGAGGATCATTCGTTCTCGACCGAAGAGATAAAGTTGTAAGGAAAAAGCACACGATTATTCCATTCATTTTTCCAATATAGTGTAAAAATTCTCACAACAGACATACTTGGTACTTTGGTCTTTAGTTATAACTAGAAAGAGTTAGACTTATTTTCTTTAATTCTTAGATAGAAACTCGAGATAAATAAATAAGGGCCTGGAAAATAAACTGTGTGGTCAAAAGTTTGTGTGCACCTCACGCTACCGCAAACCGGTTTTGTCGTTTAAGTGAAACCTTCACATCTTTAATTCACGTGACCAGGTGATTGAATTTTTCCTCCGATCTACCCGACAGAATGATCAGTATTATTTTTTAGAGTATTTTACCAACAGCAACACAAAAGCCACTACTTTTATACGTTTCCCACACTTACACTTTGCTGATATTATGGGATTAGAAAGAGAACTGCGCTTTACCACATTTTGCCGCATTCTTCGTGTTGCTAAACACGCGAAACAAATAATTAAAGCCATTCTAGTGGACACATCAAAGCTATCTCTGAAGTTCCCTCTTTGTATCCCTCATCAATGAAAAAGGGTGAGCCGAAACGTATAAATAGTATTTCTCTTATCTTCATTTTATTACTCTTTTAATAAGTAAACGGCCGAAATTCGGATTTTTGTAACAGAAATCCAATGTTACAAATCGGTCCACATTCTGAAGTAGCAAATCGCTATCATATAGCTCAACGCGAGCTCCTTCATCGCTGTCACTTATTTGCAATTAGTAGATCAATATTACTATCACCATTGCTATGGTGCGGCTGGTGGCTAGCACTCAGCGACTAGTAGTGTCCGGCCAGAAGCAGCCAATCAGGAGAACCGTACTATCCTGTGAAAGACAAGAGGGGAGAGAGAGAGAGAGAGAGGAGATTAACTGACGTCGCCTGCAGCAGCAGCTCTTTAGAAACAGTTAGAAAAGTACCTATCGATGCAACGAGCGCTGACAAGTAATTAGCAGTTTGGAAACATTTTATGCATATCACGACTGGCAAGATTCATTTTCTTATGTATTCAATTCCAGGCCGTGATCCAAGGTGTCTGCGCACGTTCTGCGTCCGAAAGGTGACTAATCCTACATCTGACTGTTCTGGGAGCGGAGCCGAGAATTGCGGCGATAGTGAGACATGATCCAGGTTGTCCTGTAAAGACCGCCAGGTTCGCGCCACTTGCCCTAGCCTTACAGATCGCACAGAAAGGAACAATGAAAACACCTGGATTTCAAGTTGTAGGTGTGTTTAAGTTTGACTGTGAAATATAAAAACAAATATTTAGCACAGTCTCCATTGGTCTGTCGTTTGAACAAAACTTAAAGAAATACCATTTACAAATGCTATTTATTTGAATATTGTAATATATATTTATTATTTAAATCAAGAATTTAAAAAAATGTTTTAAAAAATTAACTTGTTTTCAGATATTTATAGTAGTGCCTCTAATAAAAATAAATGTGGCTAGTTTGTTTTTAAAAGATAAAAGCCCTAAACCATAGTCCTGAGTTCCTTTTCCAAAAATCTTAGAAATATATATATATATGCATATGGCAGTGCGGTAGTCAGGTGGTTAGCCTATTAGATTGGTGAGGTCGGCCCAAGTTACTCTTCTCGTAGAAACGGTTGGCCCAAGTTACTCTTCTCGTAGAAACGGTTGGCCATTGTGTACCTCTCCTGCTACGGTCTCTTCTCGCTCCTTTTCCACAGCCGGCAGCCTGAGTTTTCTCCCACATCTAAAAAAAAACAGAAAGAAGAAAAATGAAGACCTGTTGTAGGGATTTTCCTGCCGAACTCCCCATAACTCAGGATTAGTGCCGTCTGGCGGAAACTGAAGCAATACGCTTCGTATTTTCTTCAGTACTGTCTACTTTGTAGACGTCAGTGTACAACAGCGTCATCAACAGCATATATTTTGGTGCATAAAAATTATTCAATGAAAAAGAAGCCATATTTATCTGAGAATAACATAATGGCTGTCTGACGTCAGTTCCGTTACGAAGAGCAAGTTCATCAATAGATTAACGGCGCAACTGAGTGAATACAGGGGAACCGATATTGTTTAATTCAACAGAGTGAGACGTACGGCTGTTTGGAGCTCAATAATTCTCTGGAAATGTAGCGAGCATATCTACACCCATCTCTAGCCATATATTGTGGAGAACTTTACAGAAAAGGAACTATGGCAGCAGGAAACCACCGTGTAAGATAATGACCACAGTTACCAAAATGAAAATACGCCCCGTCAGGTATAAGGAGCGCAGATATTAAATTAAAGAAGACTGGTAAAAAAAAAGTGATGTGATTTGACAAGTGATGCTTCATTCTTTCTTTTGCAACACGAACCACCCGACCTTTCCTGCGTGGTCCCAAATATCCAGGTTTCTGTTGGTGGAGTCAGGATTTGGAGCATCTTTTCCTGGCATACTCTGAGCCTCTTCATCTCTTTAGAAGACAGTGTTTACCTCAACATCATTTCTGATCAGGCGCATGCAGCGATGCTTTAAGTGTATCCTAATAGGGGTCGGGGACTTCCAAAACGCACGATGCTCCCAATAACCGTGCCCACAATTTGTGTTCATGGTTTAAGAACTTCAGTCGTGGATCTCAGTCTAATCGAGCACCCCAACCCTAACCTACCCTGTTATTAGACACAAGTCCTAATAAAGTGAACAGCCGGTATAAGTTTTCTCTGCAGTATAAATAAATGTTTTAAACAGCCGATAACAATACAAGATCTGTTCCCTGCCGAACTTCTCGAGTTACGGGAGATTTCACCAGCCTTAAGATGTCACAATTACCAGTAGTTGGTTAAATTTTCTTTTAAAATAAAAATTCTTTAGAATCTCCTTGTTTTAAGAAGTAAATTCATTACAACAGTGCTATTTAAGTATTCACAAACATCATTATAGCACAGAAAAGATATATTAATACGAAAAGAAAAAAAGAAAACATAAAAATTACAAAAGCCAGCTTCTCTGACAGATGGCGATTTCTTCTTCATCTACACTGATCCTGTTTATCCGTGTTAGAGACAGCAACAGAGAAATAAATATATTTAACAAATACAGCATAGGACTCAGATCAGCGCCTACCGTATGCATCAAAATCCTTATGTTTCCTGCTTTATTCAAAGATTTTTTTAAAATTATAAAGCAGAGATTATTCATATCCGATTAGATTTTTTCAATATGATGGTAACATTTTAAAGAAAATTACATCTTTACCAAATGTTTGAGGCGCATCAGAAAAACACAACTTTCGAATGATTCGCATCTTTTCGTATCTAGCCAGAATTAGCATGTAAACTGGTTAATTTTAAAATTAATATTTTTGTCTTTAATTTATTTTTAACCACAAATTAGGTTTTACTTGATGGCGTTTTGTATGTTTCATTCATCGTTTGTAAATTCTAGAAATTCTGTAACTGGCTTCTTTTTCCTTTTTTAAAATAATTTCCGTTCTTTTTACGATGATTTGAAGTTATTTACAAATACAAATTTTCAGTAAGACATTTCTCTATCATATTTGCAGGAGAGACTGGAGCTACGTGTTAGAGGTGTAATTCCTTATTACATATATAGAATGAGCTATAATCGACGACATGCGATGTATAGATGGGCTATAATCGACGAGGCTATAATCGACGACATGTGACGTATATATATATATAGATGGGCTATAATCGACGACATGCGACGTATAGATGAGCTATAATCGACATGTGACGTATATATATATAGATGGGCTATAATCGACGAGGCTATAATCGACGACATGCGACGTATAGATGAGCTATAATCGACGACATGTGACGTATATATAGATGGGCTATAATCGACGAGGCTATAATCGACGACATGCGACGTATAGATGAGCTATAATCGACGACATGTGACGTATATATATAGATGGGCTATAATCGACGACATGTGACGTATATATATATATATAGATGGGCTATAATCGATGACATGCGACGTATAGATGAGCTACACTCGATATCATTTGCTTTTACCTAGATCTTAAAGTCAGAACGTTTGACATCCATAATAGCTCATCTATACGTTTAATTGGGAAGTGTGACATTTTATTTCAGTGACAACTAGTCGGGTTACACCCTTTAGATATCACGTGATTTCCGTCTTGTCCAAACCTACCTTATGAACCAGCTGTTGACGACTCCAGCAATAAAAATGTTACCACTGCTATTTGATAAGAGTTGGAGTGAATTTCGCTTATCTTTTAATTAAAAGTTGGTGCGACTATAAAATTCTTTTTTCTCTCTCAAGTGCCAGAGAAGAAGAAAAAAACGGCGTTAAGCTCAGGTTTGTTCCAAACGGTGTAGTTTGCCAGAGCATTAAAGTTACTGGGGCTTTTTTTTAGCAGCGATCAGTTTAGTTTTGAGTATTATATAGCGCGTGCATGAGCAAGGACGGGTGTAAGGTTTTGCTGAATGTTTGGACAAAGGCCAGTAACTTAACAACATTAGGGCAGCCCTATATTGAAGGAGTACACTCTAAGATTAAAGAGTCTAGCATATATATATATATGATAACGGATTACTTAGTCTTCAAGCCAAATTAACATGAAAAATATAGTTTCAATCGTTTATTATATAAAACTGTAATATTAGCTGCAGGATTTTAAATTCACGCTCAGCTTCCAGACGTGTAAACTCGGTACAACTCTACTTTTTTATTTTCCTTTTTCATTGCCTATAGCAATAATTGTTTGATCATGTGGTGTGAACCAGATCGTGAATAACTGGAGAATCGAATTTGTTGACGATTAAAGGATTACTGGGCTGGCTCTGCAGTAATTATAGCTGATATGTCATTAAACGTCATTATGATTACGAAATCCGTAGATTCCCAGCAGAACTAAAGCTAGTGACGTAGATTAATATGGATTCGCGGTGCTGCCATAAAGGGAGTGCGCTTTGGATGGCTGATATATCAATCCAGCCATATATCGCTCGAATTAGTATATATGATAAGGTTGTAGGTAGCCTGGCGCCCCAGCGATGGTTCATCTGAGTTCAGTGAGAAAAATGTCCTGAAAACAGTCGGAACTGTCCATTGTGAGGTGCTCAATGCTTCATTGGACACCATTTTTATTTCTCCAATAAACGTAAACGAAAAAAGGCGACCGTTTGGGCAGGTGAGATACGGCGATGATCCGAATGATCATAGGGAGCAAAGGGGACCTTGAAGACTGGGTTGAGTATAGACGCTTGAGCAGACAGATGAGACCGCTGATGAATTTAGCTCAGAATTCCTTATTAACACGGACAAAATATATATTTATCGATGACTTTCCGAAATAATCAAACGATGGTTTTCTGATTCCGTGTTTTTTCTGTTTACCAATATTTTTTTTTGTGGGTGGACTGATTCCACAGAGTAGGTAGACATAATTAAAGCTGCTACATCTACAGTCCGTCTGAAAAACTCCATTACGCGGCTGGCTCTCCAAAGCCAATATTCTCGGGCCGTATTCACGGCCGAGCTCACGCGTTCTTTTTAATAATTATTTTCAAATCTGAAACAGTGGTGAAGCACTAAACGACACGAAGACAAAGTGAGAAAAATCAAAATGATTAAAGAGAAATATTTGCGCTGACTGTGTCTCAAGACAGGTTTTTGGAAGAGAGTGTCTTCAGGTATCTTCTTATGGGTGCATGGTTTTAAAGCGTCGATATAATAATAACATTTTTTTTTAAAATTAATATCGCATAGCTGAGAACTTTTGTCACACTTTTGTGGTGTTTTTTTTTTAAATGAAAGCTCTCTACAGAATAAATTCTTTTCGACAATGATACGAATTATAAAACAGCAAAAACAGCGTTCTGGAATAGTGTCAACATTGGGCAGCTGAATGTAATCAAACGGCATGGACAATGTACATCGTGGTTGGTAGGTGGCGCGATTTGTATACCGGGATGTTGCTCGACACTCACGAAAGCACAATGACAACACCAGATGCCATTTCCCCAGAAACAAGATCTGTGGCTTTCCAGGATAAATAAAATCAGAATACGCCAAATACCATATTGACGTAGTTTTTCAGATTAGAGATTATAACGACTTCTGGCCCTATCGATGTTAATGATGGACTCACATATAACTGATCACCACTTTTAGGAATGATACATGATTTTTATAAACATGTCTGTGCAGTGAGAGATCCACGAGGCAAAAAAAAAAACAAACACTTGTTTGCTAAACTGGTTTGATACAGAAAATTAAAACGCCATTTTTTTAAAAGTGTCCAAGACATTACAGACCAATCTTTCATGGATATCCTCGCAATAAAGTGTTTTAGATTATTGTTTTTACTTGCTTTATAAAGAATAGATATCTAGTTTCTATAACAAGCCCTGTCCTTGCTTTCGAGGTTTGAGGACATCTTACAGCAGTGAGCTGGAAGGGACGGTAAAGTGTAAGTTTATCAGCCTTGGTAACAAACCAAGTTACCTTTGTATGGTTGGGGGCTCTTGGTTAGAGGTCAGGGTGAAACTAGTCAAAAGTTAGCTGGAATACATATTAAATCGTTAAACGTTAAATGAAGTTAGTATTAAATTTAAAACCTTAAAGTAAAATAACAATAAAGGCCAAGAAAAATAAGATTAGGTGTTCTCGAACACTCGAAACTGCTTGACAAATTTAAGATGCAGCATTTAAAGGATAGAAAAGGGGGCACATTTCACTGTAGAAGTTAATATGCACCGTGGGCAGCAGAAAAACGAGTTTGGAAAATGAACTAAAACTTGATGTTTCTGCTGCTTCCGCATCTAATAAATCACAATTTACGCTTCTGGTTTTTGTGTTAACCTCCCAACTCATTTTTCTTGTCTTTGCTGGTTGTGTGTATAGAAAAGAATGGAGCCCGTGCCTGTTCTGTCTCACACATTAGCTGTAGAGAGACCATTAACCGCCAGCCTTTTCTAAATTATTACACCTGTTTTTGTTAATTCAGTTAGTTTCGCAAATAAAAGTCAGAACCGCGTGGAAGCGAATTTAAAAAACAAATAAAAATAAAATAACGTTGATCCCACTAATAATACGAGGTTCGTTAAAGATATATAGATGATTTTCTCCGCACCCGCCCACACCAACCGTTTTTGTTTGGCTGTTGAAGTCCATTATCTCTTTCGACGCCTGGTTTATCTGTATCCGAACATCTACTAGAGGAGCTGCTGCATACAATTAAGAAAGCAATACCTTAGTACTGCGAGATTAACAGATAAATAATTAAAATTTATTGCCCGCATTTTAGACGTAACCCTAGCCAAGCTTGTTTCGTATCGTTTTACGTGTATTTAAACTTTCCACACAGATGTTTCGTGAACCCCTGACCGCGAACATGACTGGCAAGCAAACTGCTACATAAAGTCACGCCAAAGTTCTGCATTAATTCGAGCAGCGAACATCGGAGAGACGGTCGCGGATGTTTTGTTCGCCTCCGAGGACTACAGGAGGAGAAAGGGGCTCGCCCATGGGGGAGAGGGGCACGCCGCCGACGGCTTCCTTTTGTTTGTTCTGGGGGAAACTTTTAGATTTCATCGGGGCTTCGAGCCGCGTGAGAGATTAAGTGTAATAAGAACTCCCGACACCTAGCTCGGTTAGAGTAAGAAAGGTTTTAAAAGTATAGTAGTTAGAACCAGAAAAGACCCTTCTCCGTAAATACGTCAGATTTTAAATAATACATTTTTAACTACTGGTTTGTAAATAAATAAATATACTTACTGGCCAAATACTGGTAGGGTGTTTTTGTTGTTTTTCTACACTTCCTGCTGAAATAATTAATTTTTTTCTTAAAAAAACTAAATTTTCCTTTTTCCCAAATTTGCTACTCAACTAAGAGAAATATTTATCGTTCATGGTTGACAAACGCTCACAATTTTTTAAAGGAAAGGAACATAATTTAGCAGTTTAAAGTATACGTATTAAAATGTTTTAAAAGTCCAACAGGTGGCGCTACTTCAGATTATCAAAGAAATACATCAAAGGTCATAAATCGATCTTGCAAGATCTGTTTCCGTGCTGGTCAGTTTTTGATTAGAGTGAAAGTCTAGTTAGTCGCTTTTCAACGTTAATAGGTGCACTGAAGATGTACTGAAAATTCTGATGGTTGCCTCTGTTGGTCTATGGTACGGAACTTTCCCGGGGGGAACTCATGGATATCTATTAGACCAGTTCAGTCGGTAAGCAATCAGGAGACTGTTCGGAGTAAGTCTATAAGCGGATCTCTCGATTTCCGCCACCACCATCTGTTGTTTCCTCAGTCTTCGAAGCTCAAATAAAGTTGCATGGAGGAGTGAAGCTTTCCAAAGATGGTGAGAAGTCTTCTTCTTCAATACAGGTGTCTGAACACAAAAACGTTATGCATCTTCCAAACAAACAACCTTGCATCATCTGCGACCATGGTAAAAAAAACCAGTAGCCATTCCACGTCAGACGCAGAGTTTTAATTAACCTGAATATTCTACTTTTTCGCTCGGCTTCAAATGACATATTTCCTAACTTTACCTTTGAGTCTAGACATTCATGGACACTTTTAACTTTCTTCAAGATTAAGAAAGCCCCATCTATCATTCATTAGTAACCATTTATAAAGTGGATGAACATTGTAAGCCTTTGCTCGAGATGCAGACGATACAATACAAAACCTGATTTTTTAAGGAACCAATTATACGTCGGCCTACATGCCAAGATTACCTTACCTACCAGGTAAGATGAATTCTCTGCATTCTTTTTCACCTAGGATATGGGAATGAAAATGACAACAAAAGATACAACTTTTACAAACAAACAAATAATAAGAAGAAAATTTAAACAAAAATAGAATGGAATATGCTAGATAGTCATCCTTGCACACTATAGGGACGGACTGAGCAGTCGGACAATCGGGCATGGGCCGAGGGCCCGAGCCATCAGTGGGCCCGCAGCCAGCTCAGAACAAGCCTTGGTCTACGTATATTTATGGAAAAATTTAGAATCAACAAAAATTGGTTTCATTTTATAAACGAGAGTAAAATAATATATATTTCTTGTGACAACTAAAATAAATCCATGTTCCATATGTATAAATTCTTTGTTTCAAATAAATAATATTACTCAGAACTCGCGATAACGTACCATAGCGGGGGACTTCTTGACTTTTCTGCATATTATGTACAGATAGGCCTCGTACATTACAGACTGACGGGTCTTTATGGCCTCCGGGTCATATCTGTAAACAAAACTTGTGATACCCTGTCTTGTACAATTCTATCATATTGTTGTGCTTAGGCTTATACTTCCAGAAATTCGCTAACTAACTTGATTGAGATGTTTACTTGTGGCACTATCGGGGACAGCATCCAGTTCCATCGCCATTGGCAGTCATTTTGGACGGATTGCATACGTGCGTGAAAAATAGTCCATCACGTGATCCACAACAAAGCCAACAATGATCAAATGTTTAACGCTCATTACCATATAAAGATATGCTGTACCATATAAGGAATATCTTATGACGCTTTGCGGCAGAGATCAAAGTCATATTATTGGTTCAGTAGTCGTGAATAAATTTTACTTTATGAGCCCTTTTTTTTTTCTTCTGTGAATCCTATCGTCTAATTAATTATTCAAAAATTACGACACGATAATAATTAGAGTTAAAACTTTATTGATGTACTTCTGTTGCGTTTATACTGTATTGAAATAAAGTTCTGTGTACAACGGAAATGATTCTCAGAGATGGATGCACACAACCAGAGGAACATATAACCACAAAAAGTGGTGCCCAAAAGAAGAAGAAAAACAGAACAGCAAAAATATAAGAATCTACATAAAATTGAGATTCTTTAGCAAGACATCTTCACTGTTAGACCAGAAACTTCAAATCGATGATGATGGAGCAGTTCGTACAAGACGAACCACCTCACAGAAGTGCCTTTTTTTAAAGCCACATCCATCAAAGGATGCTAGAATTTCTAGGGAGATGTTCTAGGCATTCCATCTATACCGGCCTACAACCAACGTCCCTTTTAACTGCAAAATGGCGTACTACCGCAAAAGTATACAAGGGACAGATATTAACAGAAGATGGGTCATAATTACTTTGCCCTGTTCTTTCTGCTTGATGTGTCTCTTGAGAACTACCGCCAGTCTCAGATGATTCAGGGTTGTAACGACTGGAGACGTCACAACGAGGCTTGCTGGGCATGAGAATTCACAATTCCATCAATTTTACAATGAGGCATACTTCATAAGTACCAAATGGTCGTGGTGTTGTAAACTGTATAATTAATATTGCATTTTATATTCAATCCAATCACTGCCATGCCGAAGTAAGCTCCCAGATGAGGTGGAATTACTGCCTTTGATGGGAAATATATGGAAAACCGCAATTGGAAGTTTTGAAACTCTTTTCAGATTACAATCAAAATCTGCCTGAGTATTTTAATAAGGTCAGCGAGGAAGGAAAGACACGTGATACGCTGTAAAGGGACAGGAGAAATCTGTAACTTCCTTAAGTAAAATAACTGTAAAAAAGATATTCAATATTATTGGAGAAATGATCAAAAAAAAAAAGAAAAAGGAAATTGTCCAGGAAGTGAAAATCCGGTTATTTTCGCTACAAATGGGATCAACACAAGACGCCTCTGCTCGTGATCAGTGTGCGATTGTTGTCAGATGTCGTTGGTGACGAAGCCAGCAGGAGATCAACGCGTCGTGTAGACGTTGAGGATTCCAGTAGCAAAGTTTGCATGTCTTTCTGTGTGAATCACTTTCACTTGTTGGACTGGAACTGGAGAAATACATTGGGGAATTTTTCGATAAAGCAGCCAATATGAGTGGTATCTAGTCTGGTTTAAGAAACCAGCCCTTGTCAGACTCACACATGGCGTTAATTGGTGATGCAAGCAGCGTGTGTGTGTGTGTGTGTGCGTGCGTGTGTTGTGTGCGTGTGTGTGTGCGTGCGTGTGTGTGTGTTTGTGTGAGTGGGTGTGTGTGTGTGTGTGCGTGTGTGTGTGTGCGTGCGTGTGTGTGTTTGTGTTTGTGTGAGTGTGGTGTGTGCGTGCGTGTGTGTGTGTGTTTGTTTGTGTGAGTGTGTGTGTGCGTGCGTGTGTGTGTTTGTGTTTGTGTGAGTGTGTGTGTGCGTGCGTGTGTGTGTGTGTTTGTGTTTGTTGTGAGTGTGTGTGTGCGTGCGTGTGTGTGTTTGTGTTTGTGTGAGTGTGTGTGGCGCGTGCGTGTGTGTGTGGTGTGGGTGTGTGCGTGCGCGTGCACACGCGCGTGTCCGGCAGGAAGTTTTCTTCGGCCTCCTCACTGAGCTTTATGCCATTTTCAATGAATTCTAAAGAGATGAAAATCTTCGAAAACCAGATGAAAGTTAGGGATGGAAATGCAAAGCTCCGCCAACTGCAGCAGATTAGGCGAGCCAGAGATGGAGCGCTTCGATAGTTGTTTGAAAATTATGGAGACCGGTCAAAGGAATTCTATTCACATCCCCTAATCATCTCCAAAAAGTCAGCGAATCATCTAACTTTCAAAGGTCAGTGCGGTATGAAGCAGATAAACTGAGTGGGAGTCTCTGCAAGTTTGAAACTATTTAGTAACCACCAGTCTTCGCCTTCATTCGAGTCTTTGATATGACAACTCCTGTATCAGATTGTTTGGAGTCAGCTGACCTAAATGTCATGCAGGCATGGCGAATGATCAATGACGCTACAACTAGAATTGGTAAAAATTTTAGAGATAGCAAATGCAAACATTGATAACATGAATGATAAATTGGCTGCTAAAAACATTCTAACCACCAATAACTTTCCTGACGTCGGGTCAAGACGTTCAAGATTTGAAGAGATCACTGGTTCTAAAAAGAATTGTCAAGTCTCACGCACAATGTTGTCTTTGATGCTGTCTCAGAGAACGTGGAAAGAAGGTTTACTCATGAAGTTTTCTGCAAGCAAATCTAATGCTTCGATCCTAAAAGATTTCACGAGATAAGGCCTCACTCGAAAAAGAAATTGATTTTAAAATGATATCTGAAGCAATTCCCGAAGTTGGCACTGTTTCACTGAAAGAAGAGTTATCTTTTGCTAAAAGCTACAAACACCTTGAAAAATGACTGTTGGATAAGACACTGATGATGAAGATGAAACAGATGAGATAAACTCCGATGAGGAACAAGATGCATCTACTACAAAGACAGTTGTGAAAAATTAACCTGAAAGAACTATCTTTAGCATACAAATATTTATTTATATTCAGTATCACACAATGAACTTGCGAAAGATGCTTCTCCAAGCTGAACATTGTGACGCATATAGCCATAGAAGAAAAAAAGTTGTCCTACAGCTAAAGACTGACAAAGAGGGAATCATAGACAGATTTGTCGAAACATCAAGTGAACTTAGTTCATTACTTCTCCTGTGGTCTGCCTACATCGCTGTTTCTTTAACTTTTGGTTTGATTTGGTAATTAAAAAAAACACATTGGCGAGAAATGACATTTACTTTTTCAGATCACTGATTACTTTTCATAGTTTATGATAACATGAGTGCTTTTATAGATAGATTTATATAGATATTAATACTAACGTGATGAATGTCCACAAAGTATAGTCCAGTTTAATCCAGGAGGCCCTGACCTCAAATTTTCCCGGGGGGATGGGGGTATCAGGATGCCACTATAATGACAATAATAAGAAATACTTTTACACAGTACGCTATTTAGAAAGGTAACTCTCGCATTATCACAGTTGCAGCAAATTAGAATTTTCAGATTTGTACAGTGAATTTTTCCATCAAAGACTTGTTTTCCTAGATAGATCCGATCTGGCCCTCCCCTCACTGGCTCTGTCTTTATATAAATTAGAAGTTCTAGCATCCTTTGATGGATGTCGTTAAGAGAGAAAACAGTGAAGGGTTTCAATTCTCTATATAAAAACATACAACGATATGAATAACGAAAGAAAGCATTGCTGATGATTATCGTACTTTGAATCATTGCCGACTGCGTTGAGAATTTATATCTGTTACACTTTGCGTCACATCCACGGTAAACTGTTCTAGAACACAACAGCAGCAGTAACAAACGAAGTCATAGAGGCCCTAATAGCAGGCCCGACTTCTGTAGACTGTACAGGTGCATAAACTAAAGTACTGGCAGCGTTTAGTTTTACTTAGGAGTTAAAACGAAAAACCTTGATCTTTTATCACAGGTGAGTTTGATCTTTAGGGGGTGCTATCGCTAAGGCTGGCTCTGTCACCAAATTATAGGGAGTGAAACTTTGATAAATATTTCTATTACCGGTTACTCTTTATGTCTTCTCAAGTCTCGAAAGCCTTCACGATCACTTTGTTCCTGTATAATTATCCTTTGATGCATTATCCGGGCATCCGATGGTCCGTGGCTGGCTGGCTTGCTGTACTGCCATGGTTGAGGGCGTGAGTTCGGATCCTGGTCGAGACCGGCCCGGTTTCATCATCAGCCGCCGACCGCTTAGTTTTCCTCCTGTAGTGAGAACTCCGTAGCTAAGTCTTGACTGCTTCACATCCTGACCACCGCTCAAATTTCCAACAGTATCCAGGTGACTTCATCACCGAGACTGCCACCCCACATCTTCTTCAGCTCCCTGCTGCGAGATGTCCTCAACCTGGAAAGCCAGGACAGGGCTTCGTGAACAAGAAGAGGCATTATGCTCAAAAACTAAATCTGACATGTCAAAAACTTTCGGTATCCATTTACATTCTTTTCTGCCTTTCATGGAACACGAAACTATTCACGGATCTTTTATTATTTTAATGTAAATCAACACTCGCTTTTATTTTTTTAAAATGAGTTTCTAAACATTCCTTTCTTAATTATGTCCACTCCCACTGATTCTATTAATTCTTCCTCTCCTCCTCCCCAAGCACAGCAGTAAATCTAGACTACGACGCTCCAGCAGGGAAGGGTTAAAGTGACAAATTTTAAAGATTAAGAAAGGAATGCCGGGGTTAGGGTTAGCGTGGTAATTAGAAAGCTCCAGCTAACACATGCTGCACAATTGCTAAAAGATTCGGTTTCCCTGCTTTCTCAGACTTTCGGTGAACAGGTGCGATTTGCAAACAGAGGTCGCGCTGTTCGCCGATGAACGTTCTCTCTTTACAAACCACGTCGCGCAAATCCATCATCGCTCAGAGACTTCGCTGCAGCTACTTACGAAGTGACAAAGTCGTTTCTAGAAGTGCGGATTTAGAGAAAAAAAAAAAAGCTAGCAGGAGGAACACTTCAGCGGAACCCAGACTTTGGTAAATCGACCTTCGTTTACAGCGAGTGGTTACGACAAAATAAAAAATGGAAATGCATAGTTCCTATTCGATGCGATTTCCACCTGTGAAGCTAGTTCTTCTAGGGGTTAACTGACCGATTTCCATTCAGTATAAGAATCAGACTTCTAATGACTATAGAATTTAAGTGGAATAGTTTAGATATTCCAAACATTGAGTCAAATAAACATTTGCTACGATAAACTGGATTCTATTGAGTTTTTTCCAAATTACTAGAAAATCATGGTTATAAAGCAACAAATTTATGGAATTCATTCAATGAATTCTTCCAAGAGGATGGAGAACAAGCAAACTAAAAGTTGTTGATAGAGGAATATTTGTTTATTTATCAATGATTCACTTGCTCTCACCAGACATCGCCAATGTTCTTCAGGAGGCTTTGCATTTTAGGTGTAGTACTGTGAAGCGAAGTTGGAAGATAAAGACCAAAGACCGCGCCCTGTCTTAGAGAATGCATCTTTCCACTCAAACGTTGACAGCCGTATCAATAACCCCGAAAAGACATCAAGAAGATCCTAATAGTCCTTGGCGCACTCTTGCGTCTGTTTTAACACCTGAACAAGCAGGGTTAACACACGTCTTTCTGGACGCAAGAGTGCAGACGGACTGCTCTTTCAGGAAACTTCTGGGAAACAACTACGATAGATTTAACAACAAAAACAAACCATGAAGATGTTCCAACTATTAATTCTTGCTTTTAAATATATAAGCAACATTTTTATTGTAATTGTCAAATAATGCAAAGAATTCTCCAGGAATGGCGCTTTATTCTACCTACCTAACCGTTCAGCATCTCCATCTTCATTTCTAAGTGCTACACCTGTATAAATTATCGTGTTCACTGATTTTTCTTTTTGTTGTTTGTTTCTTAAAGTTTACTTTTCCATTTTTCCATAAAACTCTCGAACTTTCCCCGTCTGCTGCTGAGGTTGTTACCCGGCGACGGTGGATGGGTTGGCGGGGCGCACGGCCACAGAACTACTTTTGACCCCCCCCCGGGTTGTTTATCTATTTAGGGTCGGGTGCGCTAACTTCTGAGCCGCTCCCGTGACTCCGTGTGACGTCATAACGTCGGGGGAGAGAGTTCCACCTGTCGGACTGGGCTGGAGACGACGATGGGCGGTATTTCCTAGTCTAACTGTTAAAAAAAAAAGGGTGGGGGGCCGGACTGCCAAAACCAATTAGGGGCGACGGAGTGCACCGGTGATATTAATACACGGGCATTTGTAGAAGATAAATTACATAATGTTTACGAAAGATAAATAATCGTTCTCCGGGAAAGCTGACCGTCCGCAATGCGGGCTTGTAACATTTATTACCGTGTAAAATAAACCGGAGAGAGGGGGTAGATTTATGATCCCTCGCGAAAATAATTGCAGGATATTTATTTAACACTTAGGAAACGTGAAGAGTGAAACCCAAACTGCGTCAGCGTCTGTACCCGTGTTGTTTATGCAAGGGCTGGTCTCGCTGAAGTGGACCTACACACGCAGCTCGGAGGAAAACGGGTAAGTATTTCGAAAGCAAGGGCGCTGAGGAGTCTTAAGAGGGATGCTGTCGATCAGGTTAGACGAGCCGATCGTCACGGACGGGTTCCCTTCTCTCTCTCTTGGTCTTCTTCGCGTTCTAAATGCGATGTGATCGTCCGCGGTTACCCCAACCGTGGCGAATTCCTTGGTGGGCTGGGGTCCGGCTTGATAGCGTGGTGACCCGTCTCACCCCCTACAAGCGGTTGGTTATCCTTTTATCGGCTAAATTCGGCCCCTCAAATCTCGGGATACGTCGGGCGAGACTCCAACAGCAAAATCACTGGACTCCGTTCCCAGAATCTCATATAAAAAAAGGGAAAACGTTCTCGGAAATAACTGGCTGAGAACTCACCTGTTTATGCCCAATTAATCAGTGAAGGCAACGATGGAATTTCACCTGTTGATTTCATCGTTTTTCCCCCCTCTAAACGACGCGAAACAAAGGGTCCGCTGATGCGCCCTGCCATATTATTTCACCAATCGCACATAAGGAAAGGGTTTGAACGTCTCCATAAAGAATGCTTGAACCATACTGATATGGAGAAAGGAAAGAGAAGTATCGGCGAGAAGCCCGTGCTGGTGCGGAAGGGCGAGGGAAGCGACGGCTGAGCACTGAACATCGGGCCGCACCATGACGAGCGGGCGCGCTACCATAAAGGCCACGTGGAGACTAGACCCGAAACATTTCTCTCCTCTCCTACTGCGTTAAAAAACAAAAACCCGTTAATTATCTCACTCTTGGCGTACCTGAATCGTGCTTACACGTGATTACCCTGGTACCTACCAAAGTTAAAGAAAACGAAGAAAAAATGCAAATGAGTTTTTTGTTTGACAATTTGCCTTTGATCCGTTACAAAGGTTTATCTATCAGTTTCTTTGGTGCGCACGCAATCCGATGATTATATATATATATAGGTAGGTAGACAGGTAGACAGGTAGAGAACCCGTCTAATGCTCGTGGTTCAGGCTAACATTGAATAGCTTAAGACAGTCTTCTTGGGGCTTCTTTGTAGTCTCTCCTTTATGCTTTACAAGTAAGATTAACAATGGCACACACACAAAAAAACAACAACACACCACCACTAAGTAAATATGAAGTAAAGCGATACTCTGGCTTTACGAGCCGACAGCTGCAGATAACAAAACATCTGCCCGTTTTTATCAAATCTCAGCTGCCGTTTACCGAATAATCGTGGGGTGTTGGCTTGTACCCCGGGAGGTAGGTGTCTTACCTACCTGGTCTTCAGGGTTAAATAATGGCTTTTACAGCACCAACGATGATGCTTCGAGTGAGTGTGGGAGTTATGTCGGAGCGCTGAGTACGTACCATATAATAATAGTAATAATAATAGTAATAATAATAGTAATAATAATAATAATATAATAATAATAATAATAATAATAATAACAACGTAAAAGAAGAGGTTAGGAAATAAACAGAGACCGTATGATGACTCACTGGGTTTTTAAAAAAACCGAGAAGTTTAGCGTGAAGATCATTTTTACAAAAATGAGATGGCGCTTTTATTTAATAAATTACATTTTAAACATTTTAAATGGTCAATAAAAGATCTCATACCCTGTATCCAGTGTTTTTGTGTTTTATTTTTAAATAATCAGACTTTTAAGTAGTAAATTCCTGATTTTTGTAAAAGACTGACCTGGAACGCATTCGCATCTCTCCGTTGCGTGCGACAGCTCATGGTGAGCTCTGCGAATTTGCAATATGAGTTCATCATCATCATCATCATCATCATCATCATCATCAATCATCATCATCATCATCATCATCATCATCGTCGTCGTTGTCGTCGTCTTCTTCTCCTTTCTCTGCCGACCAGGGGTGACAGGAAGCTGAATGGGTTGGGGTGCTTTATCGGCGAGAAGAGAAACCCTCTTCACAGCCTAAATACGTTGGTGTAAAGAGAAACAAGAAGATTACTAACCCCTACCATATAAATGATAGAGGGGGAGGCTGCTATCTCAGAACTGCTTAGCAGAAAAGTTAGCGATCTCTTGTGTCGGTCAAATTAATAATTTCAAAATTTGAGGCGCCCCAGTCGCCAGACTTCTTTAAAAAATAAATACATATTTCTCTAATTAGTTGTGTGTTGTGTTTTTATATGACTGTTGTTCCGTATAAGATACTGAATGGACACAGTGTGGTTACATCATAAATGATAGCGGTGTGGCTGGTAAACTACTGATTAGGCTACCTTTAATTATGGGAGGGATGTATGCCTAACTGACTCCAGCATGAAAGCTACCGTAAGCATATGATAAGGAATAAAAAGGTGAGAAAGCAGAATATTCCAGAATGGCAAATAAACCGGTTTAAAATTTTAAATGATATTTCTAAAAGAAAAAAAGTTAATTTATGCATCGGATAAACTCTTTAGAGTCAAATACAATATAGAAGTCTAATTAAAGAAAGAAAACAGAAGGGAAGGTGGAAAACTGAAAAAAAAAAGGTAATAAAAGAAGGAAAATATAGAACAAAAGCAGATTTAAAAAAATAGAATCTCGTGTTCGCCATTAAGCATCGTGTCTACCGTTTGTCGGAACTGGTCCAAGCTTCCAGACATTCTCTGCGACTGTGGCTGTCCACCCGCTAGTGTTCCTCAGCTCGAAGTGCCCGTTCCTGTAGCCACCGTTCCGAAATGTCACGTCATAGCAGAAACCCTGCAGCTTCTGTCGTCTCGTTATACACCAGTCAAGGGCTTCAGTTTAAACAGCTGGTGCCTGTATGGAAATTTATATCTGTTACATCCCGAGAATGGTGATCCCCTGATGTCAGAAAGTTACCGAGTTCTCAATCTGCATCTTCCAGTCGGAGCTGGAGCGAGCGGAAGGCGAAGGTCTATCAGTTGTTCTGGAATCTCCAGCTTCATCAGAAGTCGATGTCGCTGAAGATGAAACGAAGTATATTCTGTTATTCATTAATAATAATCTAAACTGAAAATAGAAAGATACAACGCAGTTAAAATTAAGACTAAATGAAATTATAATTTTTAAAAATGTTTTCTTGCAAAAGTTTTATACAAATATATAATTTTTTTCCCGTTTTCAATTGTTCAGCTTATTTTACAAAAGATCAATTAAAAACAATCTAATTCTAAACAAAAATAAAAACAAGAACAAGCAAATTTGCACAGAATTTGTAAATGATAAACTAATTAGATAAAGATATTGATTAGCAAACATTCACAAGTATATTACCATCATCTCGTTCTCTCCAACATTTAACATTTGTTTCTCATGTTTTTCTTCTTTCTGTTTAACTTAAAGTAAAACTTAAACAAAGCAATTAAAGTTCTAGTTATTAAAAATGTTTTGTTGTAAACTATTATATATAATTTATCATTTTACATCATTTTGATGTGTGTAACTCGACATCTTTTCCCCTAGCACATGGCCTTTTGAAGAAAAGATTTGAAATTGAATTTGTCGTTAAAAGTTTCAGACATTTGGTTCAGTTAAATTCAAGAATACGTTAGAGAAAAACTATTTTTTAAAAAAGTTTTCTTCTGAAACAAAATAAAATATATTAATATCGAAGCACACACAGATTAGCAGTAATCGACTTTTAAAAGTATTTGATATTTTCAATGTTTACATTCACCTAATCAGGAATGAATTATCTGCCCTTTTGGTAAACAATAAGTAATTTACCTGTCACCAGAAAGTTAGCGGTCGTTAGCCAGATGGTACAACCTAAGGGTTCTGTCACAAAATCGAAAAGCCATACTTCTATTCGTTCGAATGTACGCTCCAATCTACAAACAAGACTGGGTCGAGTTTAAACTAAACGAAAGGAAAGCGCGCGAACATAGCAGCAAGAGACAGTTAGCAACAAAGGTAGGACGTAAAAATCAGGTGCTAATAAGAATGAAAAGAGATCAGGGTTAGGGTTCTAACTAAAAAAGCAAAAAAAAAAAATACGCCAAGTTATCGCCGATCCTTCATCGGTGCAACGTCACAAAATTTTCCAACTTTGCTCACAAAAGCAGGAAGATTTCACAGAACAGTCGGAAACCGTGTCCACTCTTGGAGAATTAGAAATACGTACTGACTCCTACTTCTACTACTACTAACTTTAATAATGCAACAAACAAAAGACCCTTCAATGTAGCGACGGTGAAGTCGATTTCTATTTGCGATCAGAAATGCTGAAGTTGGGACTCGGATCGGATGCCATGGATGCAGAGTCTGTAGGTCTGCCGAGCTCACGTTTAACCTGACCAATTAGCTATCGCTTGGCTAATTTTGTTCTTTTCCCGTGCATAATGTACCCTTATTCGTATTTATTGGATTTTCCATAAGAAGCTGCTATACAAGGGAAAGGTAGAGATCTTTTGTTTACTCATATGAGAGAAACAAACAAAAGCATCCTGTTCTCAAGGGGCGACCAAGAAATAAAAGATGGGCTGTAGCTTTTTTATTTCGGACTAAATATCTAGGATGGGCTTCAAAGAGAACAGTTTAAAATGACGGTGTTGAATGGTCTTCGTTGAAAGAAATTCATGAAAGTATCAGCAATGATGATAATAATATAAAGGGACATTTAAACTGGCTGGGTATATCTTTTTAGAATTGGTTCATTTGTTTGTTTTCGTCTTTAAGCATTCAGACGTTTTAGTAATATCCCTAACATTAGAAGAGAACTTATTTTCGACAGCAAGGGATTTCTAAAGACCCAGATGATACGTCAAGGGCGTAACTTTATATTTGGGGGGTGCCTAGGCATAAAAACCTTTAGCCCCTTTCCGATGCTCTGAAACTGCGTATCCATCTGCATTACAAAGGTGTTCCTTCGTAAAGCTGGGTGACACATCGCTAATCGACAACTCCGCCAAACGTATCCAGGCGCTTTATCTGCTAGCATTTTATAATTCACTCCATGGCTGCTATCTGTCATAATACCTCTTCACTATCGGTCAGTAATTTATGTGGAACCTAATTATAAAGAGCTTTTGAGGGGTGTGTGTGTGTGTGTGTGCCTGCCCAGTGAGATAATGTAGAAAGATTATTTCGGTAACACAGAGAGGGTTTGTGGCCCATCCCGAACCCCCCCCCCCCGGGGGAGGAGGGAGGGAGGACTTAGGCACGTCCATTATGGAAGTTACGCCACTGTAATACGTATAAAGTTTTTTAAAGAACCTGTGTACAGAATTACCTACGGAAAGATCGGCTTAATATGAGTTAAGAAAACGCATAATAATGGTTTTTAAACTAAAAAAGATAAATAGTTGCAGCATGACGGCGGCCATTTTGCACGTGATACGGAAATGACGTCGCGAATATCACACGAAATTTAAGTAAAGGTCGCGGTCCAACTGAATACATTAGACAACAGCTCTTACACAAAAGTGTCGGCTTATCATCGTCATCCATCCCCTTATATCTATTCCTAAAAACTGTCGGACTTGTGACCAGTCTCCCGAGCCGAGAGTAGCGGAGGCGGCGGGTTCGTCTGCTGTCGCGGATCCAGGTCGGCAGCCACAGCAGCAGTCATGGAAGTAATGGCGCCAAGGAAGACGGAACACAATTATCGCTCGACAAGTGGCGCATCTCCCTGCGTTGGTTTCTACTGAAAATGGTATAAAATGACTGAAAAATAAATGGAGTTTCTTCTCACGCATTTCTGAGTCCGCCATGTGATCGGGTGGCGGCCCCGGATCACGCCACCAGCATCCAGTCCTGGCGGTATACACGGTCGACCCAACACTTCGCATTCTCTTCAGCTACCATTGTTGCTGTTTTCTTTTCGGAAAAATAAGGAAGTGGGCATCAAATAGGAGCAAATCAAAGCGGGCAAATGGTACAGCTGGCGGAAAGCCTCAGGATGATGGAAATAACTTCATTCGCTCTTTAAAACGAAAACAGCCACAAAACTTCGTTTCATCTTTAAAATATTTATTCATGAAACCATGAAAAAAAGAGCGACCTTATTTGACTACTGCACGTGATGTTGGACAAATAAAACATATTTTTTTAAATATTTTCCATTAATCTAAAATTTAAAGCCTTCCCTCTACGAATAATTATTAACGGAGATTATGGAAAAATTTAATTAATGATCTTAAAGGGAGGGAAAAGTGAAAAGATTAAAGAAAAAAGTCACGAGGCCTTTTATGGTGGAATTTTTAACGGCCGTTACGCAAGTAAAACCAATCTTCACACAGGAGTCTAGATAAATGGAAACCATAAACTGGCATTCCTCTGGGACTGATGGCTCTTTGAAGGACCGATCATCAATAATCAAAGCTTCATTGATGATGAGAGCCACAAAACCAAATCATTCTCGTGTTCGGTCTTCCCTTTTTGACAAGTAGACATGACGACGATAAACATTTCCATAAAAGCTGGTGGAGTAATTTGGCTGGTTTGG